>SZWC01009762.1:70363-96052 GCA_023375785.1 Penium margaritaceum
GGGCGGGCGGGCGGGTGGGCAGGCGGGCGGGCGGGCGGGCGGGCGGACAGACGGACGGACGGACGAACGGACGGACGGACGGACGGACGGACGGACGGACGGACGACGGACGGACGGACGGACGGACGGACGGACGGATGGATGGATGGATGGATGGATGGATGTGTGGGTGACAGATTCCATGGATGGACTGATTGACAGATGGATGCAGCGAGGGATAATGAGCAACGTGGGTGTCTGGGGTGAGTACTGCTGTGCTGGCATCCATGACTACCCTCCTGCCAGTCATACAGCCATGCCCAACCAGGGGACGCTAGGAAAGCGGACATCTCACTTCGCGCTCCACTGCTGCATCGCACGGCAGTGCTACACCGTGCTTGGCTGCTGGCTGTGCCCCACTGCACTGCACCCCACCACCCCGCACAGCACCTGACCGCACCGCACAGTGCAGCGGCGCACAGCACCCCACCGCACCGCACAGAGACGCAATGCAGTGCATTGTCTGGCTTGGAACAGCGGCGCAGGGCACACTGCTCTGCACTGCTCTAATTCACGCCCCGTTGCTGGTCCAGTACAAAGCAGAAGAAACGACGAAAGAAAGAGGGCCAGAGTGGGTACCAGAAGTTGGGAAAGAAGTTGGGGAAAAACAAGAAGAGGGTTTGAGAACGAAGGCCAGTTTGAGAGCGAGGGCCAGAGTGGGTGCCAGTTTGTGTGCGGAACGCACCTCAAGTTGAGAGACATGGCTGGCCTGCAAGGGTGACCGTGCAGATCGGCACGTACAGCCTGCACGGCAAGCGAATGCGAACACGCAAGCAGATGCGGTTATCGGCGGTGGCACCACAACGCCATGGAAGCCGCTGGCAGCAGAGGTCGGTCATGGGGCGGACTTCCAACCTGGGGCGGACTTCTAAGTCGCCCCCATTCTCGCTCGACCATGTCTGAGACGCCCCCATTCGGAGAAAAAGAACTAGGTCGCCCCCATTCTGGAAACTTATTAACAGGTCGTCCCAACTTGTGGTGCTCCCGGGAATCATGGCTAGCACGCCCAGTACGGATGAAATATACTCAACATCTTGCCCCCACTTCCGACCATGTCTCCCCCAAAAATTGGGGCGAAATAGCCATTATTCTCATAATGGGGGCGTCTCAGACATGGTAGGCCAAAAATGGGGGCGATCAGAGAATTAGCCGTTCAACATGCCCTTATTGCGACTGAAGTGTGGTTGAAAACCAACTTAGCTTCTCTCTTGAAACGATCAACATAACACCAAATGTTACCCTGAACATATCTTGGATGGTTCAAAGGTAAAGGTGTCAAGATTTGCAACTTTAGGGCAGCTGGATTGGGGTTTGACCATATCTCCACAAAATTCCCAATAGATCTGATACATCCTGTCACTGTTCTTGAACAACGCCATACCTGGTATTTTTAGATTTCAAAGCTGATACATCCACAGGTCGAAGAAAAGCAAAAACATATCCAAGATAGAGAGTGCGAACACCATGTCATCGCTGCATGGCATGCAGCATCCGAGTAGTGACGTCCTCAAGCTCCTCAAACAATCACATTCCTCTCTTTTGAGGTGTTTGTGATTGTTCGAGGGAGAGGTTTGCGCCGGTTTTGCGTGAGTTATGCCGAACGGGGTGTAGATGGTGAACAAATACAAGTTTTGAGGAAGACACAATTAAACATTTGGGACACTTGAGTAATTTGTAATTAGCGGCAAGTGTACCTTGATGACAAATGTCGAAATGATCGAAGATATGTACATAAATGTCGAGTTACGAATGAGGTATAGTCAGGGTCGTTGGTGTGGGTTAATGTGTCAGCATCACATGGTGACCTGTGGCCTTGCTACACACTCACATCACTCATGTAGGTGAATGACGAGAGGAAGGCATTGCCAATGGCTAGCCCGCGGACTCTGAGAAAGTGCGTAGAAGCTTCTTCGCAACACGGCCGCTGACCGGGCGTCAGTGCCCAGTCAGACGGTGACGACAGTCACAGGTCGTACACACAACGGCAAGGGTTTGGCTAGGAGACACAAGTCAAAGTGTCAGAATGCTTCAATATAGCATATGCAGAGAGGAATGACAACTGACAAGTCCAGGGCATAAATACCTGCCGCGGCGCACGGCGGGTGTCGCACGCGGCAGTCCAAGAGCTGTCCTAAAACAGGCCCAACACCATTGTTTTGGCCGTAACTCTGCGCACACATGTCAGAATCCTANAAAACATGCAAATGGGCCTCATGCCCAGTCCGCCGAAAGGCGCCTGCAAGACGTAGAAGGCACAGCAAGGAGTCCCGGTGACATCTGGGGCTCTGGAACAGTGGTCGGTCAGCTCCAGACGGGTAGTCCGCCGCCTGTCGTCGCGCCGGTGTCACCAGGGCCGCCTGCCTCAGGGATCTGCACGAGTATGGACACGGCCGAGTGGTCACAGTAAACTGTACAGGAACGGCACAAAGCACAACACTCCCCCATGACCCGATGGTACGCATGTCCATACGCGTGCAGCACTGGTACAACCACATAGTGAGTGACACAGACAGATGAGACGGCAACGTACATCCCACACTCAACCACTGTCACGCACGGGGCGAAGCCCAACAGAACAAATGGCCACCAGGAACTTTCCGCGGGCAAGTGCCTTCGTCAAGAAATCAGCTCGCTACAAGTCAGTGCCAACCCACATGATGGAGATCACGCGTCGCTCCACCAGATCCCGAATGAAGTGATGCTCAACCGCAATGTACTTTGTGCGAGCAAGAAAAACACCAGAGTTCTCCGCAATGGCGAGAGCACTCTGGTTGTCGCAACGCAGCACAATGGCAGGTACTGACTGCCCAAGCTCAAGAAACAAGCGCTGCAGCCAAACTATCTCAGCAGCCCCTGCCCCCAAAGCCACATACTCTGCCTCCGATGAGCTACGTGCGATGCAGCCCTGCTTCTCGCTTTGCCAAGACAAAGCGGTACCACCGAGCAGAAACACGTAGCCAGTGCGATTGCGCCCGTCAGGACTCCAAGCTTAGTCGCTATCAGTGTAGCCGTCAAGGACCACCGAACACTGCCGACGAAAGCAGAGTCCGAGATACGGCGTGGAGACCACGTACCGTACCAATCGCACAGCCGTGTGAAGAGCTCTCGCACGTGGAGCCTGCGAGAACTGAGCGAGGAGGTTGACGGCGAACGTGATGTCGGGACGCGTGGTAGTGGCCAGGTACATCAGAGATGCGATAAGACGGAGGTACAAGGTCACGTCCACTGTCTCCCCCAGCTGTGTAGGGTCATCCACCTTCAGGGCATCCTGCCCATCAGGTGCGAGTGGTGTGGAAGCAGTGGGCACTGCACCAAGGAGATCGCTAAAGCGCTCCCCCACGACTCGTGCGTATCGGGCCAGATGCAGCAATAGTGTCCGATGTCTGCGATCTAGCACAATCTCCATAGCAAGAAACACCGATGCAGGACCGAGGTCCTTCATCCTCTAGGCGGTCTGCAGGACAGCCTTGGCCTCCTTCATGGCCTCCAGCGACAGAGACGCGATCAGAAGGTCATCAACATAGACCAGGATGGCGATAAACCGCTTGGGTGTCGGTAGGATGAACAGTGAGGGGTCTGCCTCGCTCATTACGTATCCTGCGCGAGTCTAGGTGCCAGTGATCTCCCGGTTCCAACACCGTGGAGACTGCTTGAGGCCGTACAAGGACTTGCGCAAGCGCCAGACCTTGTCACTGTCCTCAAAGCCTGGTGGCTAAGCCACGTAGATCTCCTCATCCAAAGAGCCATGGAGGAACGCGTTGTTCACATCCATCTGGTGTAGTTCCCATTCATGCTGAGCTATCACACCGAACAGAGCTCGACCTGAGGTCATGCGGCCGACAGGGGCAAAAGGTGTCAGCGTAATCAACTCCCTCAATCTGAGAGAACCCCTTGACGACCAAGCGGGCCTTGTAGCGTTCCAGTGAGCCATCCGGCTTCACTTTCTTGCGAAAGACCCACTTGACCTGAATCGCCTTCCTCCCAGGGGGAAGGTCGACCAGCTCGTAGACTACGTGCTCTCGGATAGCGCGAAGCTCATCCTCGCAAGCAGCTCGCCAGGCATTAGCATCCTGCGATGAGAAAGCCTCCCTCAATGTGCCCGGGTCCGGTGCCATAGAGGGGGAACTCTGCGTGGCAAGTGCACACGCCTCAGTGTCTGGCCTGACGGCCACGAGATCAGCTGCTACGTCACAAGCGATATGGAACTCGCGAGTGACCAGGTTGTGCCCTATGGGGCACGCTGGGTGTACCTCTGAAAGCTCAGTGCGGACACTTAGGCCTAAGGCCTTTGTGCCTGGATCACCGCTCGCGATGCTGCGAGAGGAACGTCTAGGTCCGGAACCCGACGCTCGCTGAGCGCCAGAATCTAGTGGTCGAAGTCGACCACCGGGCTCACGGGAGTAACCAGAGGTCGAGGGGCGCACCTCAGGCTCAGGAACAGGTACGACCACAGCTGGTGAGGGCTGAGAGGACGCAGTCGGAGATGCCGTGCGCGGAGATGCGTGTGTGGGGAACACTGAGCTGGGGATGCCAGCGGGCAAGGCTAGCCCGGACACTGAGACAGGAGTGTCGGCCGACGTAGAGACAATAGTGGGCTGGGCTGGGTCAGACGCCGGAACAGGGGTGCCAGTGGACACAGAGGGTGATGCAAGAGGAGGTGTGGGAGCAGCGGTATCTGTGGGGTGCGAAGCAGGCTAGAAAAGCAGGATCTCTGGACCAACAGCAATGATAGCTGGATCATCAAGTGCTGGAGATCGAGAGGGGACTCGAGCGGACACATAAGCCTGGCGAGGAATGGTCGTTGTCGAAGAGGTCTCCCCCATCCGCCGAGGACCCTCACAGGAAGGGACATGAGCTGCAGAGAGCGTTGTGATCGAAGTCAGATCACTGTATGTGAGTGACTCAAAGAACAGCACGTCACGGGACTCAATCACACGACGTCGAGTAGGGTCCCAAAAGCGCCAGGCCTTCGACCGCGGGGAGATGCCGATGAAGGCACACAAGCGACCCCGAGGGGAGTCCTTGGACCCTTGCTGGTCCTCGGTGTACCATACGGAGGCCAGGGATCCCTAGACGCGTGCGAGACGAAGATCGGCACGGTGGCCAAACCAGAGCTCGTACGGTGTAACATGATCCGGAAGCGGACCATGCCGGAGGCGGTTCCAGACCCAAGTCATGTAGGCGAGCCCTCGAATGCGAAGGTCTCCGGGAGACCGCACTCAGACCACATGGCGTGGACCGCATCTTCCATGGTGCGGTTCCAGCGCTCAGATACACCGTTCTGCTGTGGGGTAGCAGGAGCGGAGACCTGGTGAAAAATACCGTGCTCAGCAAAGAAGGAGTCCATCTCGCCGAGGGACTCGCCGCCGCGATCCGATCGAAAGGTATGTAGCGTGTGGCGAGAGTGACGCTCAGCCATCACGAGCCAGAGCCGAATCGCAAGGGCGGCGTCGCTCTTCTGACGCAGACTGTAGACCCACCGCATCCGGGTGAAGTCATCAGTCAGCGTCAGAACATACCGGCCCCTCTCGGACAGCGACTCGACCGGGAGAGGACCGAGCAGGTCCGAGTGGACCAACTCGAGGGGCCTCAGCGCTCGGGAACGTGAATCAGGGTAAGTGCACCGGTGCATCTTACCCTGAGCGCAAGAAAGACAGTCGGTCTTGGGTGGCTTCTCGAAAGAAGCCACGTCAAGACCAAGAGCGGGCTGTGTCCGGATGAGCTTTGACACAGTGTCGGAGTCCACGTGACACAGACGTCGGTGAAGCAACCGTTGGTGTTCCGGGGATAGAACACCAGTGACAAAAATGCAACCAGAGCAGGAGGGAGAGCAATGGGAGGAGGGTCGAGCAATGCGGTACAAATCATCTACGACTGAAGCACGCAGGACAATGCTACAGGTGTCAAGAGCAGTCACAATTGCTGAATCAGCGGTATGCTCAACGGAGAGACCCATCAGAGTGCAGGCACGCACAGACAGGAGACTGAGCTCAAGATCAGGCACAAACAGCACTTCAGAGAGATACAGGGGGCCAGACGGACCATCAAAGCATACAACCCCAACACCGTGAACCGGTAAGGACTGACCAGAACCTGTACGAACAGAACGGACAGTCGTGACAGGACCAAGTACCACAAAGTCACTACAACGACACGTCATGTGGTGGGTGGCACCGGAATCGATGATCCAAATGCCACCGGAGTCACAACTGGTGGACGTCATTGTACAATGAGCAATAGAACACTCGGCATCAGAGGGACGTTGAACCGTCAGTGGGAAGGAACGACGGACATCACGAAGGTGAGACTCATGAATCCAGTCAGTGCAGTCAGGCCCATCATCATCACATGCGGACTGTGCTCCCCCACACGTGTCATCACGAGTCACGAGGACGGACGAACAAGCAGTCTGTGACCCACTCGACGATGACAACACACTCGCACCTCTCTGAATGCGAAGCGCCAGAAGATGACGGGGCTCGGCGATGGTGCGGTCACGTGGGTCTGGATTAGTGCTGCTCGTCGATGAGGATACAAGAAAAGCTGCAGTCATAGTCGCCGCGCGTCCAGAGGAGTGTGTGGTCGACTTGCCGGACGCGGTGCGAGCAGCATGGGCAGCCTGAAGTCCGCGAGTGATGCGCTCCCAGTCAAGCGGCTGCTGGCACTTGGTGTAGCCATGGGCACCTCCACAGTTGTAGCAGTGCACGGAACGGCCACTGCTACCATTGGATGATGACTTCTGCTGACCCGATCCGCGCTTCCTATTCTTCTTCTTCCCCTGGGCAGCTACTGCAACGCCCTGCGTCTGCGTGGGTGTGGACAGGGTTGAAGAGGAGGAGGAATATGAGGTCGTGATGGAGGAAGGTGAGGGTGACTACAGGAGGGAAGATGGTGGTGAGGCGATGACTGCTGCAGCAAGGGAAGTCTTCTGATGTGCTACTGCTGCCTCGCAGGCCGACGTCACCTGGAGGAAAAGCTGATGGGCCCACGGGAGCAGCTGCAGGGTGGCTGAGAAAGGCTCGAGAGCAGCGTTGCTGTACCGTGTGAATATGTCGGTGTACTCCAGGTGAACTCCGAGCATGATCGTCTGAAGCGCCCACAACTGTGTGCCCCCTGAGGTCCCCAGGCGCATGTAGATACGCATGGCTCGTCGCCAGTAATTCGCTGCAGGCTCCGCTGGTCCCTGACGGAGAGAGTGGAAAGCACGAATGTGTGACGCACGCGTGGCGTGCGTCTCTGCGGCCAGTAGGGACAACGCCAGATCCCAGCCTCCACGAGGATCAGCTCCGGTGCCTGTGCCAGCCTCGCCGAGGAAGGGACGGAAGTCAACAACAGTCTCGCGTGGCATGGCGTAGAGAAGCCCTCGCATGACCCGGGCTGCTGTCAGCACCTGCGCTGGATCTGTAGACTGGTATGGGCTGTGGTAGTAAGGCCACACTCCATCAGAAGTGGCCCACACCTGAAACAGGATCTCCCAGTAGTCAAATCCATCCTCGCTGATGTACCATGGAGGTGGTGCCTCAAAGTCCTTTGGCTGTCGCTCCGTGGGGAGAGCAGCCGCAGGCTGAGGAGGGCGAGTGACGGGAAAAACACCTGGAAGGGGGTGATCACTGGGGAAGTCAGGTGACGGTCGTATCGGGGACACGGGTGGAGGTCGGATACCCGTCTGCAGCTGACGGAGGCGCTCCTGTAGAAGACGAATCTCCCGCTCCTGGGAGTCATCCTCGAAGCCTGGCATGAATGGCTCGTCATCAAGGAGGTCCGCAGGTGGTGGGGAAACCACACCAGGAGGTGAAGCAGGCAAGGCACCTATCACGGGCACCTGAGCCGAGTGCTGGGTGGAGATCGCAACACCGGGAGCTCCCTCAGAAATCCGCGGAGTCGTGGACTCAGCGCGCAGGAGCTCAGTCAGCGTGCGGATCGCGTCAGTCTGCTCTCGCTGCAGACGACGCATCTCCTCCTCCTGGCTGCGCAGGTCCTCAATGGTCTGCGAGCGAGGGCTCAATACCCCTGAAGAAGAGGAGGAGGGATCACCTGGTACCTTGTCCTTGTTGTCGGGCGAACTCATGTCGCCGCTCACTATGGGACGACAGGTCAAGTTTACCGGATTTCTAAACCGTCTGCGTTTCTCAGCGAGTTGAAATGCTGGCAACTTTTGTTTTTTCGGTTGAAAACTTGGCTAAGTGTAATGCTGACATCAGCAAGTGGTTGATGACGTCAGCACGACCTGATGACGTCAGCAACCAACAATGCTGACGTCAGCTCGTCCCCTCCTTTTTTTTTCTTGTCACGGTTCTGCCGCTGCGCGGTGGCACGCGGCATCTCCGCGGAAGCTGTGCAGCAGCTTCCGCCCAGCTACTGTTGTAGCTATGCTGTTAGCAGCAGCAGCAGCTGCGTAGCTGCGTGTGCAGCGGTGGCAGCGGCGGCTGCGCTGTTGCTACTGCTGCTGCGTGCGGCCCTGCTGCTGCGTGCTACAGCTGCTGCTGGCTGCCACCGCCGCGCACTACTGCTGGCTGCCGCCGCCGTGCGCTGCTGCTGCTGCCACTACTGGGCTGCTGGTACTACTGCGCTGCTGCTGCCGCCGCAACTGCCGCTGCTGCTACTGTGCCGCTGCCGCTGCTGCGCTGCTGCTGCCGATGCCACTGCTGCGCTGCTGCTGCCGCCGCTGCTGTCACGCTGCTGTGGCGGCCGCTGCTGTTGCGCGGCTGCCGCCACCGCCTCTGCTGCTGCTGCTGTGCTGCTGCGGCTGTGGGGGGGAGTGGCGGCTGCACGCACCGCAGCCGCCACACACCTCTACATGGCGGTATGCACTGCTGCTGCTGCCTCAGCAGCTGCGATCTCACGTGGTGGGTGGAGTACGCGGACGGCGAACGGCCGTCTCCAACAGGTCCCAGAAGATGTGCTGCAGCGATGACTCTCACTACTGCTGCTCTGCTGCGTCTCTGCTGTGCAGCTCAGTGAGAACTGTCTCACTGCTCTGATACCATGAGAAAGTGCGTAGAAGCTTCCTAGCAACACGGCCGCTGACCGGGTGTCAGTGCACAGTCAGACGGTGACGATAGTCACAGGTTGTACACACAACGGCAAGGGTTTGGCTAGGAGACACAAGTCAAAGTGTCAGAATGCTTCAATATAGCATATGCAGAGAGGAATGACAACTGACAGGTCCAGGGCATAAATACCTGCCGCGGCGCAGGGCGGGTGCCGCACGCGGCAGTCCAAGAGCTGTCCTAAAACAGGCCCAAAACCACTGTTTTGGCCGTAATTCTGCACACACATGTCAGAATCCTACGACGTCTGAACCTAGACGTGCAGAATCAAAAGACGCACGCAACGACTGGTCACATGCATGCATCCATTGACTGACAGCGAGTATACAGTGCAAAAACATGCAAATGGGCCTCATGCCCAGTCCGCCGAAAGGCGCCTGCAAGACGTAGAAGGCACAGCAAGGAGTCCCGGTGACATCTGGGGCTCTGGAACAGTGGTCGGTCAGCTCTAGACGGGTAGTCCGCCGCCTGTCGTCGCGCCGGTGTCACCAGGGCCGCCTGCCTCAGGGATCTGCAGGAGTATGGACACCCCCGAGTGGTCATAGTAAACTGTACAGGAACGGCACAAAGCACAACAGACTCGACATGACTGCATAACGTGGCGACCCCTCTGACAAGTGGTCGAAGACCTTCACCAAGTTAGAGACTCAAGGTGTCTGCTCATGTGAATTCTCGTGATGACGTAGTGGTGGACAGCCAGGGTCTCTCCTAGACCTAGTTTCTGCCGATTTCTTGACCGGGTGGGAACCCCTCACATGTGAGAAATTAGGATGGCTCGAGTTGCACCACGCTCAAGGGCAATGAGTGACAGCGGGCTCGCTACCCGCTTGCTCATTCTCCACATGCACGCAACACCGACCACCTCGTTGTTCCTTATTGTTGGTTTTATGTCTCTCCTGCTCATGTCGAAGTTCTCATGGCGTTTGTTTGCACATTGCTCTCCTTGCACTAGCCTACTACGTCCATCCGTCGCGAGAGACCCGCCTACCATTATCAGAGCAACTTCGCCGAAGCAGGGCTGTGGACTCTTCCGCCCACGTGAATCCTGGGCCTCGATCGCGACTGTCCTTGGCGCTGCATTCAGACCCACATCCCATGGCATCTTGCCTGTGCAGCTAAGGGGTCACGTGGGACAACTTCTTTAGCCTTCCATGTCTTGCTCTTGCTTCCACCCTCGCCTCTTGTGGCGATTTACCACCAACAGGTGTAGGAGGGTCTGCTGTGATGGATTAATGCAGCAGGCTAGTGCGAGGAGAGCAATGTGCAAAGAAATGCCATGAGAACTTCAACATGAGCAGGAGTTAGGAGAGACATAAAACCAATAGTCAGGAACGACGAGGTGGTTGGTGCTACGTGCTTGGGAGCAATGAGCGAGCGGGCTGTGAGCTCCCTGTCACCCGCTGCCCTTGAGCATGGAGCAACTCGAGCCAGCACCCATTCTACTTTCCCACAACATGTCAGGAGTTTCCACCCGGTCAAAAAACGGACCAAAACTAGGTCTAGGAGAGACCATGGCTATCCACCACTACGTCATCAGAAGAGTTCACATAAGCATACATCATGAGTCTGTAACTTGGTGAAGGTCTTCAACCACTTGTCAGGGGGGGGTCGTCACGTCATGCAGTCATGTCGAGTCCACGGGCTAGCTAGTGGCAATGCCTTCCTCTTGTCGATCACCTGATCCAGTGATGTGAGTGTGTAGTGAGGCAAGAGGTCATCGCATGATGCTGACACATAAACCAACATTTCCCCATGACCCACGGCCAAACAGAGCACACAAACATTCATAGGCACAGAGCTGGCATCATGAGTAGTGATGCGCGACAATATATAGGCACTAGCACAACAAATCAACCTGGGACATCACGAGCACACAACAGTCCAACTACGTGAACGGCCGCCTTGAATATGTTACTGCTCAATGCCTTTGTGAGGAAGTCAGCTTGTTGCTTTGTGGTGTCAACTCACACGATTTGGACATTGGCATCAGCCACCCACTCACGCTCAAAATGGTGTTCAACATTGATATGCTTTGTGTGATTGTGGTGCATGCCATCTTGCTCATCAATCGCCTTTGTTCTTTGGTTGTCACAACGAAAGGTGATGTAATGGATAGGGACACGCAATTGCTACAACAAGTGACATAACCAGACGCTCTCACAGGTGCCAGTGCCAAGGGGACCATACTAAGCCACATTGGAGCTACGCGCCACATAGATCTGCTTACTACCTTTTCAAGAGATCCTTGTCCCCCCCATCAAGGAAGATATAGCATGTGCGGCTACGAGCATTAATTTCATGCGCCCATTCACTGTCAGTATATCCATCGACGACCACTGACGGCTGTGTCCGGTAAAAAAGGCCAACACGAGCAGTACGAAGCACATACCTGACGAGTCGCAATGCTCCCTCTTTGTGATGCACTTTTAGGCACTATGAGAACTGGACAAGGAATTTCACCGCGAAGGCAACGTCTGCCCGCATAGTGATGGCCAAGTAAATCAGAGACCCTATCACTCTCCGGTAGTCAGTTACCTCCACTGTCTTCCCCAACCTTGACACATCCAGTGTCTTGAGCTGTCGCTGTCCAGCGGGCGTCATCAGCATGGAAGCAGTGGCAATAGACTCAAGAAGGAAGGTAAAGCACTCCCCCAGGCTCTTGATATACACATGCTAATGAACGTGGAGTACCAGACGAGCACGGTCACGCTCAAGCTCCATGCCTAGAAGAACATGGGTCGGGCCCAGGTCCTTCATTTTGTATGTGGAGTGTTGTAGGGATTTGACTGAGGCCACAACCTCACGACACGGTGTCGCAATCAACAGGTCATCTACGTAGATGAGGATGGCTGTAAAGGGTACAGAAATTGGAGTAACAAAAAGGGAAGGATCAACGGTGCTCCATCGGTACCCCCTTTTCTCTAGTGTTGTGGTGATCTCCTGATTCAAACACCTTGAGGACTGTTTGAGGCCGTAGAGGGCCTTGCACACTCTCCAAACTCTGTTAGTGCCATCCGCAAACCCTGGGGGCTAGACCATACAGATCTCTTCCTCCAAACGTCCCTACAGAAAGCCATTGCTGACATCCATCTACTCCAACTTCTAGTCATGATGCACAACGAGGCTTAGGATGTCTCGAGCAGTGGCATAACATCCGACAAGTGCAAACATCTCGTCAAAGTCAACACTAGCGACTTGGGAAAAGCCCTTGGCTGTAAGAAGTGCTTTGTAATTGTCCAGCTCGCCATTGGGCTTCTACTTCTCTTGAAAAATCCATCGAGCGTCAATAGCCTTGCGACCCGACGGTAGATGAACAAGCTCATACACAGCGTGATCGTCTAGGGCTCAAAGCTCATCACACATGGCAGCCTCCCACTGCTAAGATTCAGGAACTGCACATGCATGGTAGACTGTGGTGGGATAAGGCGAAGGGCGCGACGTAATTGCAGTGGCATGAAACTGTGCAACGCTATCAAGAACAGCGGCGTCAAGGGTGTGCTCATGCTCCATCAAGAGTAGTCCATAGCCAAGGGAAGAACTAGGGTGCAAAACCCCTGTGGCCAAGCCCAAGGCAACATTGCTGATCAGCGATGCCAGCAACTACGCAAGCTGTGACTGCGACATTCAGGGGTGAGACGTACAAACGTTGTGGGAGCGTGTGAGAAGAGTACATGGATGATCCCACAGGCAAAGGGAGAGACTTGAGCAAGACCAGAGGGATTAGCAAAGGTTGGCATGGTAGGAGCAAGCGGACTGGGCATTGGGAGTGAACTAGAGGGGGTGGCAAAGGAGTACACAAGACACATGGAGTCATGCTCAAATGGAGAGGACAAGATAGGGGAAGCTGGAACACTGGAAGACAAGGTTGGGTGAGCCACAGAGGGTCGTGCAGAGTCAGTATTAGACTTTGGAGGTCGGACGGAGGGTGAAGGCTACTAAGTGGAGACAGCAGTAGGACCTGCACGGATGGCAGGAACAAGAGATCCAATCTCCTATCGCAACCGAGAGAGTGGCAGCAGGGAGGCTGAGGAGACAGGACGAGTGAGGTCACAGAGGAATATGGACTCGAAGAACAATGCATCATGATATTCCACAACTTGCTGGTGCTTCGGATCCTAGAAGTGCCAGGCTTTAGACTGGACAGAGACACCTAGGAAAGGGCAGAGACGTCCACGCAGGAAGAGCTTCCCATCGCGAAGGTCCTCAAGGATCCAGACAGACGCAATGCAACCCTAGACACGAGCTAGGTGAAGATTGGCACGGGCACCATATCATCTCTCAAAAGGGGTGATAATATGCAAGAGGGGACCGTGGGGGACACACTTCCAAACCCAGGTCATGTAGCACATGGCCTCAAAGGCGAACAAAGGCGAGAGACGGGACTCAGTCAAAAGAGTCTGTAAGCCATCGGCAAGCATATGGTTCTTGCCTTCAAAAACACTATTTTCAAGGGTGTGTAGGGAGTGGAGGTTTCCCAACGTACCCCCTTAGACTCAAGGAGATGGGCGTTGGGACCAAGGAAGTCACCGCCGTGATCACTACCAAAGACACACAAGGATCGCTGACAAGACCGCTCCGTGTGCAAGAGCCAAGACTCAAGGATAGTGCAAACATTACTCTTTTGGCGAAGAGCAAAGACCCATTGAAAACAAGAAGATTCATCAGTGAGGTACAACACATACCATCCGGTGCCCCCAAGAAACCCATGGGGAAGGGGATCCATGACGTCTATGTGAACAAGATCAAGGGGATGGTAAGAGTGAAAAGCAATTGAGGTGAAAGGAGAGCGGTGCATCTTGCCCCGAGCGCAGTCAAAACAATCAGAGGGACGTGGTGCCAAAAACGTGGACGGTGAAAGACCGAGAGCAGGTTCGATACGGAGCATGCTGGTGATGGCATCAGTGTGGACGTGCCCTAGACAGTGATGCAAGAGGTGAACATGGTCACAAAAAGAGAGGGGAGAAACGTGGATGAGGGAGGTGCCAATAGAGGGGATGGAAAATGCAAGCAAAGGAACACGATGTGTTTTATCACACTTGACACCCTGGAGGACCACACTACCCAAGAAACGGAGACGGACAATGTCAATACCCTGAATGGCAGAGAAATCCATGCCCTGATCGTCTAGAGAGGTCACCGATATCAAGTTGAGTTCTGGGAAAAGGCACAGATAGGACGTTGGGCAAGAACAGCACACCACTGGGACTGACAAAGCGCACGACGCCAACGCTATGAACGAGAAGCAACTGGCCAGACCCAGTGCGGACAAAGCGAACAAGACTGGCAGGATCCAACGAGACAAAGGAGGCACTGACGGATGTCATGTGGTCAGTGGCTCCAAAGTCAAGGACCCAGAAGACCCAACATGGGAAAATGATACCACATGTAGCAGTAGTGCCAACAGTAGGGACGGACAGGGCGTAGGCTACGAGGAGACGAGGGAGAACGAATGACTACCAGTGCTCGACCCATGGGACAGGAGCAGACGGACATCCAAGAACATGACCGGGGAAGTCCCCACAAAGAACAGAGTCAGTGTGGCATGGGGGACCTCTGGCCATTGCAGCTACACTCTCACCTCCCTGGTCACGAAGGTGAAGAAACTGAAGAAGAGGCTTCTCCAACTGGCGTTCACTGTCCATGGAAGGCGCTGGCAATGGAGTAGGGGACCTTGAGGAGGGAGGAAGCCACGGGGGAGCAAAGTAGGCTAGAGAAGGTGGCCCACAATTGACGAGCGCCCCATACAGTGGTGGCGAACCCCACGAAAATGCAATCCGCAAGGGCGGGGAGAGGAAACCGGCAGTGGAGTAGGCCTGTGCAGAGGAGGAACGGGCGGACCGCGCGGAGATGGTGGAGCTGGAGTTGGATCTGGTGCTGGTCGCAAGTGAGGTGGAGCCACTGGAATATGCCCATTGGGCATGCATGACGTGTGCAAGGCAAAGATCATCAGGTGGCACAAGGTACTTTCCAGCGGAGTGCTTAGAACAACCGCAGTTCCAGTGTCCCACCTCACAAGGAATACAAGAAGTGGAGTCGGTGGATTTTCCCTTGCCTCTGTCTCTGCCCCTATCGTGGCCACGGCCCTGAGAGGTAAGAGCTGTAGCGGTAGAGGAGGAAGTGGATGAGGCGGTAGAGGTAGAGGTAGAAACGGAGGAAGAGGGAGCACTAGTGACAGTAGCAACCCCAGCTATGACAGAACAATGGAGTCGCTTCTTCTATAGGATGGTCCACCAGGTAGCGAGACGCTCCGCGGCAATGTCCCAAATGCTCAAACACCAAGGGGGGACCTAGGCGGCACAGGCTAAGAGGCAAGATGTTGCAACTCATTGGGCTTGACATTGCAAAGAAGGTTAAAGGGTTTGGGGATCAACCGTTGACCATGTTGAGCACCGCTGACAGCTGGCCGGGTGTAACATCGCCAAGCTCACGGAGTATTTGAGCCCACGGGCCCAATACGCATCAGCCGATTCGTCAACGCACATAAGGAGTGTGTTGAACTGCGCTGTAAGTGCGCTCTGAATTACCTGGCCAGTGACAGTGTTGCGGCGGTGAAGCATGCTACATATGCCCATGGGGTCAGTAAGACAGTGGGCGGCAAGGTCTACATTGTATGTACAGACATCATCAACGTGCGCCTCTGGTACTACGGCGATTAGAGCGCGAGCAGCGTGAATGGACTCAACAGCAAGAGGCGTAAAAGGAGGGATTTCTAGGAAGTAGTACTACCACAGGTGTTCACCCTATGCCCAGGCACTGAAGCAAGTTTCCCAGGTCAAGAAAGCAAGCCCAATGGCAACGACAAGAGGTTGAGAGAAGAAGTCGTGCTGGTAGGCTGTGGTGGAAGGGGTGGTAGCAGGCGCGACATTGGCAAAATCGGTGGCAGTTCTACTTACAGTAGATGCTGTGGAGGAGGCACCAGCACTGGTATCGGCAAGGGTGCCAGAGAGTGAGATGGATGTAGTAAGGAGGATCTTGAGGACAATAGCAGCGACTTCATTAGCAAACCCTGCACGACTGTGTTTGTGACTTTGAGGCGATCCTCTGGGAACAGCCGGTGGTGACGGTGATCATTGTCGGAATAGAGTGAGACATGTTGGAAAACCTATTAACAACCACGGGGATTGTATCATATCCCTCGGGTGTGACTAGTAGTCTTGTGATGAAATCCATAAAAATTTTGGTCCACAATTCCGTCGGAATGAGGAGTGGCTAGAGAAGTCCGCGTGGCTGTGTGCAACGCGATTTTTGTCGCTGAGATGCGTCGCAAGATTTACAGAAGTTGGCCACATTGGATTGCTTCTTATCCCACCAGTAGTGTTTCCTCTACTTCCTCAACGTCTTGTCTTCGCCGAAGTGTCCACCTAGACCAGTGTTGTGGAATTCTTCAAGCAGCATGCAACGGAGCTCATCGTTTGGGAGAAAGACCACCTAGCGAGTGAATTGCCGCCGCCAATAGGGTACGTCATACCAGAACGTTTCATTGTCGTATCCGTCATGCTGGTCGTAGCCTTCTGTGAACACCTACTTGAGATAGAGATCTTGTTGTAGCTGAAGTGTTGCTGCCTCATACCTCAAATCTGGCCAGCGGCTAAGCGCATTTGCCGGGTTGGTTTTGCATCGCCGATACTCAATATTGTAGTCAAACCTAGATTAAAGGAACTCCATCCATCAGGTTTGATGTCGACTGAGGTTTGGCTGCGTCTTCCACTATGTCAGCGCGTGGTGGTCGGTGAGTATGATGCATCGATGGCATTCCAGATAGCACTGCCATGTCTTGAATACATGTACAACTGCCAGCATTTCCTTTTTGTATATGGCGTAGTTGAGTTCCGGTCCTCATAGTTTTATTGACATGTATGCAACCGATTGTTGTCTCTTGCCATGGTCTTGTAGGAGGTTTGTGTCGATGGCTCGATCAAAAGCGTCTACAGCTATGACATAGTCCATCATTGGATTGGTTAATCGTAGGGCTCGCCCCGAGGTCACAGCATGTCGCAAAGCGGTAAATGCTTCGTGTTCATTGTTTCCCCACCACCACTCGTTTTCTTTTTGAGCAAGATTGAAGAGAGGTGCTGACACTCGAATGCAATCCCATACAAAATGCTAATGATAATTGTAGAAGCTGAGAAAAAACTTAAACATCTCAAACGTTAATCAGCGTTGGCCAATACGCAATTGCTGCCATGCTTTTCAGATCCATGGTGATCCGTGCACCCATGAACCCCAATGAACCTTTTATCATTGGATAAAATATCCATTCAAAGGCGCTCTAGTTTCAGTGTGTGAGAAATTCACTCTGGCGTGATTGAGGTCAAACTGGTACGTCTCATGTTTTCTGGGGGTATGCCTCCCACGTTTGCACAACCGTAAGTTTCCTGTCCCTATAGTGAATGATTTGGTTCTTGGATTGATTCTGTACACTTCTTCACATAGATATAATGGGAGTGTCAAAACATGCATATGAAGTTAGCATGATGACGTGATCATTGCCTCGACCAGCAGCTCCCATGATAGCAAGGCCAACGTGGTCGATTCTAGTATTGTATTTTCTTTTGCTCCCCATGTCTCCACGTGGACTAGCCACGCTTGAGCTCTGCAACACAGATATCTCTTGGCCACGTCCAAGGATATTAGATGGCATTTTGGGACTGCTACAAATTCCTCTAGTGCTTCCTCCTCTATTGCTTCCTTTAATGACCATAATGGTGTAGATCGTTCGACATGAGGTAGGTATTGTTTGTTGTCATTAATGCTAAGATAGCCGTATTCACCGCTCCATTCCACTTGCAGGTTGTACCAATACAGGAGATTTATCCCGAGATTGATTATATGGTTGTACAATGGACATTTTTCTAGACCATTCTGTTGTGTATATCTACGGTTTGCAATCGAAGAGGTTTCCAAATTCAACATATTTGCAGTTGACGAGTTTTCCTTCAAAAACCGCTGGTCCACTGAGAAAACCCAGCTTCCAAACCATGTAGGTACTTACAAACTTGGGAGAAGCTGCTCCATCAGGTAGTACCTGTCCCGTTTTGTGACTCCTACAATCCGTTAGTTGCACTCTTAGTAGTTTCGCTGGTTGGTCGCCTTTATATCCCTCTTTGAACTTTGTGATCTCAGCAACCCTTGTCTGCGGCAGTGTGAGTTGACTAGATGGGCGATTAGTTGACGGAGAATTCTTGACCGGATGGGAGCCTTGTCATCTACCCCTGCCCATTGTCGTTTCCCAACTCCTCATTTTTCTATACGGTTTCCCTCCCTTTTTGGCCTGCTGTTGTCATTTCCAACAACTACACAAGATTTATTCCAAATCCCAGCAAGTCCAAAAGAGCCATTCATGTAGTTGATTGACGGCGTCAATATCTAACAAAGACGAGGTTTCCGTCCACAACGACTTCCCTCCACGAGAATAAGAACTTTGACTTTGGGGTCGCCAACCATTCGACTTCTGAATGCAAGCATTTTAGTCGGCACTGTCAATGTGATTGGTTGCTACAATCATTCCTAGAAAGTTGTCCTTGATGCCAAAGATCGAAGTTGCTCACCAAACATCTCACTTGAGGCCATTACATTATAAGAAAAGCTCGTCAGAGGGGAGGTCATTACCAGTGATGATTTTTCAAAATCATTGTGTGTACTCCAACATTGTGGACTGTTGATGCAAGCATTGAAGTGTGTAACATGTATCAGACTCATTCATCTTTCCAAAGCAGGCGATGGTGGTACATGCAAAGTCATTTCAATTCTCCTGTGGCGTTATTGAGCCATGCCATGTCAGGTTGATGTGCTCAGGATGTATAACGCCTGTAAATGACAATGTTAGAGCGATTGTGTGAGCCGTAGATCCAGCTACGCCTATCTCATGCTGTTGTTGAATGGTCTTTAGATCTAACCATTAACTTAAAGCGATGCCTCAAAAAAGCGAGGCCGCAAGGTCAATCTTCTTCTGATCCTTGTTGATCCCAGCAGTTGTGAAGTACACCTATAAACTTGTAAGCCACATCCTTGCCATGGGTCTTTTTGAATTTCTAGAATCGAAGAACTGTGGAAGTGTAGAGCGAATCTGAGTTCACTCAAGAGTTGAATGTTTCTCTCGATGATTACCGCTTCACAAGCATAGCTCCTCCATCACCACATTGAGTTGTTGGAGGAGATGGATATTGATGCTCTCGATTCCCAATCATTTCTGGTACAGATCTTTGTTGACACGAGCTTTTTGGCTGGTTCCTCCCAGCATGCTAGGCGTTGTCCCGGCAAGCAATGACGTGAGGGAATGGTTTTCCAAGCACGATGGGTACGTCACCAAGTTTGGCCGTCGGGGTCATAAGTGCCATACGATTTCCTGAGAATGTTGTTGCTGATTGTTTGGTCTGCCTAGAAAGCATCGTTGTTCACATGTCGCCGATCCTCCATTGCCGGAATCTTCACCGATTACTGCCACTCATAGTCGAGTGTGATCCCTCTGTTCACCGTTGCCGCTGCGATGTGGGCCAAATTGTAAACGGTTGAGACGCACTGGAGACTCATGCAAGGTTGCCCTCTAGAATTCAATATGTTAGCTGCCCCTCTAGCATCGTCCTGCTCTCATGCCAAGTGATATATTGAGTGGGACGTGGGTGGTTCACAGGGATGAGGTGCGTAGCAATACAAAATTTGATGAATTGAGACAAATGGATCATTTATATGAAACAGTAAGTGAACTTTGATGACAAGTGTCGAACAAGTTGAACACGTATGTGCAATGATAAGCAACACAATGAGGCTTGATCGGGGTCTTCGGCACTTGATTCGAGCAATGTGCGAAAGGTCTTGTCATAAGTGGTTGCTTTTAGAGGCTCCATTAAGAAGTCACATGGTTTCAAAAGCATCGAGGGGTGGTTCAATTTAGATCCAGGGTCCTCAAGAAGTTGACTAAATAGTATCGAAACATTGACATGATTTGTGACATTTCTCATGACTATTTTAGAAAGTGGTCAAAAAATTTACAACATTTGGTAATGGAACACCTGAGGTTAAGGTAGGTTGCCAAAATGTCCTCAGCCAAATGGAATGCAAATCTTGAGGTCAACGTGTGGTGGGCTGTGAATGCAAGGACAAACCTTCCCACTCATGGAGTTTCGTGACCCGTGTACGCTTGGGACGGAACAGAAAGAACATTTTGAAAAGTGAATCTTATTTGAGATGGTTCTTTGGGCACTTCTAGGGAGTTGTTGAACCTGTGATAACCTTCTAGAATGGAAAACCGAAGGTCATGTCAAGTGGAAAAGTGTTCCTCAACAAAAAAATGTATATTTCTAGATATTCGTGCTCAAATTTTCATTAATGTGAGGGTATAGATGCTCACACGATGAGTTGAGGGACGTGTACATCAAGCATGTAGCACTTCTTACCCTTCCAGTCGTGACATCTTAGTGTGTTGGAAGATGTAGGTCAATGCTAGCTAAACTAGTTGTCACCCAATTTATCAACATGTCATGGGTTATCGTAGGGCTCCTACCTGCTGTCCAAAGTATCGTATTCCTACCACTCGACAAGAAATTCTGTCACTTTTTCTTGTTGACGACGTGCAAATACATCTTTGACCGCATACTCCTTGCCCTCGTTGGCTCCCAGAGTGGTGGCGTTAGCATATCTCTACCAACAAAGTGGTCTATCAGATCTCGGTGGAGTTCGAAGTGGCTGATGTGGAACAACACGTGGACAACCATGCTGTCCGATAGTTGGAGTCTTGTGACAATAGGTGTTTGCATCTTCTTGTGAGCAAGGAATCCCAAACACTTGGATTTAACCTTCACACAATCTTACCCACTTGAGCAAACGCTCGCAGAACAAAGCAGGATGCAATCACTAACGTGGAATCTGTTATCCATCCGATGCTTATTAGCCATTTGCATTATCGTTGTACGAGACTTCACGAGTGCATGTCGATTCTTGTCCTAGATGTTTTACAAGTCTGGTTGCTGTATTTCAACTGCTAATGTGTTGTTTGTAATCTTTAAACAAACCAGAGTTGAGGTTGGTTTACCGTAAAATGACTAAAAATGACATTTTTTGTTGTTGTGAAGGTTGGGAAGTTGTATGTGAACTCACCGGTCCGTATCTTGACTGCATAAACCTTTCCCTGCCACTATAAGGCTTCCATAGCAATTGCTTGGGCATCTGATAGGTACACTTGTTTTGACATAAATTCTAGGGATGTATAGTATCCAATAGGTGGATGCGACTGCCAGAGCAATTCATCGGCTTTCCTTAGACCTTGTTGGTAAACGCCTGGTCCCTGTCGCTGGTCACGGAGGAGGGGACGCCATGTAGTTAGCCATAATCATTGAGGCATGTCTGCAATGTTCCCTCGGTGGTGGCCACCGCTATTGTCAGCTTGAAATGTGACATATTCGAGAATCAATCGACCACCATGAATACTACATCAAGGGCCCTTGCTCTGACAATAAATCATGTCTCAAAGTCTATAGAGACATCCAACCATAGTTCTTTGTGTACTGGTAGTGGTTGAAGCAAGCCTAGAGAGCACGGAATGAAGTGGGTGTCACTACGGATACGATTGTGACATAATCTTAACATCATGGGTTCATGAATGTACACCATAGCTTCAAAAGGGGTAGTTTTGCTCTACGAAGACACGACACGGTGAGACCCATGTAACACACAGGCATCGTCGGCAAAGCCGACCTCATTTGTGACAATTCGCGACTAAAACGCCAAGAGCTCCACCCTTTCGACACAACGTACTCAACTGATTTTTACATCACGTGGCGGGTCATAAATATGGTGGTAGAAACACCCATGTATAGATTTTAAGGACTTGTGTACGCTAGGGATATAGATCTACCGTGCTTTTAGCACTAACATCCCGGTACGTTACAAGACGTTGTGTGATGCAAGCTAAAGTAACCGTCTATCTCCTCATCAATGCTAGGGAAATCATTGTATGAATTTCAACTGCTATGCGAAGTGTCATAGCCCTTTTACTAGATGAGAGTCTTTCTTTCCTCGTTGTTAGTACCCATGGATGTACTCCGTGCCCTTAATTGCTTGTATGAGTGGTGGTGTGCATACGTCCCTCCTAGGAAAATATGCACTTGAGTCTGAATAGACTTAGAGGCAGATCTTTGCCACCGAGGGCAAGGAAGGAGAAGGAGGTAGGGCAATCATGGGTGATGGACACATACACACATACGCACACAAATGCATACACTCACACACACACAGAGACACAAACACCTACACACACACGCACACACCCATAGAGAGAGAGAGAGAGAGAGAGAGAGAGAGAGGGAGAGAGAGAGAGAGAGAGAGAGAGAGAGAGATAGAGAGAGAGAGAGAGAGAGAGAGAGAGAGAGAGAGAGAGAGATTGATAGAGGATTAGAGAGGAAAGAAAGGAGGAATGACCACTCACTTCTCTATTCACTACCATCTCTTCTCCTCCCTCATATCTTTAATGATCCCCTGTTGAGGGGTAGAATTGTTAAGGTATACGATTACTAAAGGTGGCTTGTACATAGAAATCCTTCACCATTGTATGCAAGAACAGTGAAAGGTAGCCAATTGGTGCAATTTTGTAGTTTAGAAGTTAGAAAGGTGCAAACTCACAAGTTTGGGATACAAATTTCCTACTTTGGGATCTAGGGTCATGGGATCAGATTGAGACAGGATGGGGCCTCTATACACTCCAACTATTTGAGTGTGCGTACACTATGCAGTCAATTCCAATTGCCCTATAGTGTTCTAGAGGACAGATTACATCGATGCTATTCTGCAAAATCTGGCAATGACAACATGCGACAGCTACCGTCTCTGCCCTCTATAGGGATGTAGATGTATGTGTACATGTAGAGAAACATGCGCATAAACGTTTAGGTCTACATGGTGATATACATTCATATGTGCATGAATTCATGACTGTTTTAGTATTGAACAAAGTTCTTGTGGGACCCTTCTACTACGTGCTTAACAATTTAATCCTCGTCAGTACTATCTTAACCAATTGCTTATTGTACCACATCGTTTGTTATTTGCATAACAATCATGAATTGCCGTTTACACATCAGTTAGAAGAATGTTGGGCCACGACAAACCAAACAATGCCATGTTTTTTATCATGTTTGTTGATGCACTGGAGGGTATAGTGGAGAACGGGGGGATTTTGGAAGCTGTTTATATGTCATGCGTTATGGTTTGACAGAATGTACATAGATATTGGTTGCCAATTCATTTGTACAAAATGACCATACAGGGCGGACCTAACTCTTGCATTGTACGTAAATGTTTGAAAGGAGCTTTGCCACAGTTACCTCCAGCAATCTAGACAAATATCCTACTTGGCTCCATATGGACGAGTGTTCTGAATTAGTCGGTGTGGATAGGGGGGTCCATTTCCTAGCAATGTTAGAATCTGAATTGTTGAGGCTTCTGGTGAAAATGTAAACACGGACTTGAACATACATGTACATACGTACATGTATACATATATGTATATATATATATATATATATATATATATATGTGTGTGTGTGTGTGTGCGTGTGTGTGTGTGTATGTGTGTGTGTGTTTGTGTGTGTCTGTGTGTGTGTGTGTGTGTGTGTGTGTATGTATGTGTGTGTGTGTGTGTGTGTGTGCGTGTGTGCGTGTGTGTGTGTGTGTGGTTGCAGAGAAAAATGAAGTATCTATGAAGATATAGATGTGAGTGTGGATGTAAACGTAAATGTAGATGTAGATGTAGACGTAGATGTAGATGTAGGCGTAGACATAGATGTAGATGTAGATGTAGATGTAGATGTAGATGTAGATGTAGATGTAGATGTAGATGTAGATGTAGATGTAGATGTAGATGTAGATGTAGACGCAGACGTAGAGGTAGATGTATATGTACATGAAGATGTAGGTGTAAGTGTACGCGTAAAGGTAGACATAGATGTTTATGTAAACAATGATGAAATATAAACATAGACGTAGATTGAGATGTTTATCGAGATGTGGATGTGCATGTGGATACTTTTGTGAGTTGAGATGTGAATATACATACATAGATATAGTCTCATATGTATACCTAGGTATACGTTTGGATGTAAACATACACATAGAGATATACGTGGGAACATAAGTACATGTAGATGTACATGCACATGTAGATATACATGTAGATGTCGGTGTATGTGTAGATGTAGATGTAGATGTACACATGGATGCAAATACAGATGTAGACGTAGACGTAAATGCAGATGTATATGCAGATGTAGGTGTATTTGTATATGTAGATGTTGCCCCGTATGCAGATGTTGCATGTTGTCCCTAATACCCCACCGATGAGACGGTCAAATAGTGCTTCCTCCCAAGCAACATGATACATGGCCTCACCTTTCGACTTGACCATTCATACCAAGCCCTTTTTCCGAGAACTACCCTCTGACCCTATTGATCTGCTTTGTGGCCCGTTTGAACCATTATCTTACAATTTCGCTTCGACGTTTGTTTGATCTTCACTTTTCCACCTAACATGGCTAGAAAGATTGGCTCGGTCTCATGCCTTCCCAACATCGAAACCAGTTCCTATTTTCAAAACTACACTAAAACACCAACTATGGTCTATTTCATCCATGTTTAGAGCCAAACACTCAAAGAATTCGAAAATGTACATCAAGTCGTTTGAAAACGACTTCTTCCATGTTATCGGCTTGTGTAATTCTCTCATCATGGAACCCCGCTACCGGTTGCTCCTCTCCTCGGATTTTTCACCGTGGTGGACATACCCCCACTTACACCCATTCCCACCAAATATCCCAAATCGTGGGGGCCGGGTTTAGCCCCCGTGCGATTTTGGTGTTGAAGGTACCTCCCTCGCCTCAGTAAGTTGCGACCAGGGGCCAAAAAACAAGACATGCTGGGTGGTCTGTTTCACACTCGAGCCATGCTGGAACCATTTGCTACGTGTTCTCATAGGCGGTGATCCAGACTCGCCGGTTTGCGGCACGGCAGGAAATGCGGCATAAGGCGGTGATCCACACTCGCCGGTTTGCGGCACGGCAGAGAAGGCGCACGCGGCAATGGGGGTCACGCGAGCTGATGTGGCATTGCGAGCCCTTTGCGAGCTGATCTGGCTCGCGTAAAAAGTTGGCGAATCACCGTGAATCTGCCGTGCTCGGCAGCTCCCCGGCAAGTTTAGCGCGGGGTCACGTCATTGGAGCAGACATTTTGGGCCTCTTCTGCGGCATGCCGCAGCTGCCGCAAGTTTTTTTTTTTTTGGACTTACGGCCGCCGCAGACATCTGCGGCAGGCTATTTAAATAACGATTCGAAAAAACGTTTTATAAACACAGGTGGTTCGATTCTCATCATCGTCGGTAAAAAGCTTTGGGGCAACATCTTTAGTTTTCGAATGACGGAACGTTCGCAGAAATGACGACTTGCCCTCGGGTGAATCGAGTCGATCGGATTCGAGTCCCGAAATCGCGGATCACACATGCTGCCGCAGACGGCAGAGTACCTTGAACCAGGGGGTGCATTTCCCGGAAATGGGATCATAGCATCTGCGGCAGAGAGCGCGGGGTAGTCTGCGGCAGGATCTGCGGCAGGCTCATTTA
>SZWC01009763.1:0-11527 GCA_023375785.1 Penium margaritaceum
GCACTTACACACACTTACACGCACTTACATACACTTACACGCACTTACAGAAAATTACACGTATTTACACGCACTTACACGCACGTATACGCACTTACATGCACTTACACGTACTTACACGTACTTATACGCACTTACATGTATTTACACATACTTACTTGTACTTACACGTACTTACAGCCACTTACACGCACTTACATTCACTTACACATACTTACACGTGCTTACATGCACTTACACGTACGTACACTTACTTACACATACTTACACGTACTTACACACACTTACACACACTTACACGCACTTGCATGGACTTACACGTACGTACACACACTTACACGAACGTACACGCACTTATATATACATACACACACTTACACGCACTTACACGCACTGACACGCTTTTATACACACTTACACATACTTTTACGTACTTACACGTACTTACACGCACTCACACAAACTTACATGCACTTACGGGCACTTCCACGCAATTACTCGCACTTGTACGCACTTACACGAACTTACACATACTTACACGCACTTACACGCACTTACATGCACTTACACGCACTTACACACACTTACATGCACTTACGGGCACTTCCACGCAATTACTCGCACTTGTACGCACTTACACGAACTTACACATACTTACACGCACTTACACGCACTTACATGCACTTACACGAGCTTACACACACTTACACGCACTTACACGCACTTACACGCACTTACACACACTTACATGCACGAACTTGCACTTACACATGCTTACACGCACTTACACAAACTTACACGCACTTACACGAACGTACACGCACTTACACACACTTACACACACTTACACGTACGTATATGCTCTTACATACTTCCGCACACTTACATGCTCTTACACGCACTTACACGCACTTACACATACTTACACGCACTTACACGCACTTACATGCACTTATACGCACTTCCACACACTTACACACACTTACATGCACTTGCACACACTTACAAGCACTTACATACACTTACACACACTTACACAAACTTACACACATTTACACGCACTTACACGCACTTACACGCACTTATACGATCTTACAACAACTTACATCCACTTACACACACTTACATACACTTACATACACTTACACACACTTACACATACTTACACACGCTTACACATACTTACACGCACCTGCATGCACTTACACAAACTTATACACACTTTCACGCATTTACACGTACTCACACGCACTTCCACGTACTTACACGTACTTACACGCAATTACACGTACTTACACGTACTTACACGCACTTACACAAACTTACACGTGCTTATACGCACTTACACACACTTACATGCACTTATGCAAACGTACACATACTAACACACACATATACAAACTTACATGTATTTACATGTACTTACACGCACTTACACGAGCTTACAAAGACTTAGAAGCATTTACATATACTTACACATACTTACACGTACTTACATGCACTTACACACACTTACACGAACTTACACGTGCTTATACGCACTTACACACACTTACATGCACTTACGCGACGTACACGTACTAACACGCACTTACACGTACTTACACGCACTTACATGTACTTACACGCACTTACACAAACTTACACGTACTTAGACGCATTTACACACACTTACACGCACTTACACGTACTTACATGCACTTACACACACTTACACGCACTTACATGCACTTACACGCATTTACATGCACTTACACGCATTTACACGTACTTACACGAACTTACACGTGCTTACACACACTTACACGCACTTACACATACTTACACAAATGTACACGCACTAACATATACTTACACAAACTTACACACACTTACACGCACTTACATGCACTAACACGCACTTACACATACTTACACGCACTTACACGCACTTATACGAACTTACACGCACATACACGTACTTGCACGAACTTACACGTACTTAGACACACTTACACACTCTTATACAAACTTACACATACTTACACACACTTACACGTACTTACTCACACGTACACACACTTACACGCACTAATATGGACTTACACACACTTACACAAAATTACACATGCCTACACGCACTTACACGCACTTACATGCACTTACACACACTGACACGCACTTACACACACTTACACACACTTACGCACACTTAGACGCACTTACACGCACTGACACGCACTTACACGCACTTACACGAACTTAAACCGCACTTACACGCACTTACACACACTTATACGCACTTACACGCAGTTACAAGCACTTACACCAACGTACACGGACTTACACATACTTATACGCACGTACTCGCACTTGTATATACTTACACACACTTACACATATTACACACACTTACACACACGTATACGTATTTACACGCACTTACTTGTACTTACGCACACCCAAACCCACTAACACGCACTTATACATACTTACACGCACTTACTTGTGCTTACATGCACTTACACATACTTATACGCACGTACTTGCACTTACACGTACTTACACATGCTTACACGTACTTACATGCACTTACACGCACTTATACACACTTACACAAACTTACACGCATTTACACGCACTTACACAAATTTAAACTGAACTTACATGCACTTACATGTCATTACACGCACTTACATGCACTTACACGCACTTACACATACTTACACGCACTTACACGTTCTTACACGCACCTACACAAACTTACGTTCACTAACACACACTTACATGCACTAACACGCACTTACACGCACTTGCACGCACTTACACGCACTTACACGAACATACATGCACTTACACACACTTGTACAAACATACACGCACTTAGACGCACTTACACGCACTTCCACACACTTACACACACTCACACGCACTTACATGTACTTACAGACACGTACACGCACTTACACGCACTTACACGCACTTACACACACTGATACGCACTTACAGGCACTTATACGCACTTACATGCACTTAAACGCACTTACGCACACTTACACGCACTTACACGCACTTATACGCACTTACACACACTTATACGCACTTATACACACTTACACACACATACACGCACTTAGACGCACTTACACGCAGTTACACGCACTTACATGTACTTACAGACACGTACACGCACTTACACGCACTTACACGCACTTACACACACTGATACGCACTTACAGGCACTTATACGCACTTACATGCACTTAAACGCACTTACGCACACTTACACGCACTTACACGCACTTATACGCACTTACACAAAATCCCACGTACTTAACCACACTTACACGTACAAACACATACATACACGCAATTACACGAAGTTAAACCACACTTGTACGCACTTACACACACTTAAAAGCACTTACATGCAGTTACATGCACTTACACAAACGTACACGTACTTACACACACTTACACGCACTTACATGCACTTACACGCACTTACACACACTTACACGAACTTACACGCACTTACACGCACTTACACGTACTTACACGCACTTACTTGCAGTTACACGCACTTACACCCACTAACACGCACTTATACATACGTACACGCACGTACTTACACGTACTTATACGTACTAACACGTACTTACATGCACCTACATGCACTTACACACACTTACACAAACTTACACGCACTCACACGCACTTACATAAACATAAACTGCACTTACATACACTTACACGCACTCACACGCACTTACACGTACTTACACGCACTTACACGTACTTACACGCACTTACACAAACGTACACGCACTTATACGTACTTGCACGAACTTAAACGCACTTAGACGCACTTACACGCACTTACACGCACGTACACGCACTTACACGCACGTACACGCACTTACACGCACGTACACGCACTTACACGCACGTACACGCACTTACACGCACGTACACGTACTTACACCCACTAACACGCACTTATACATACGTACACGCACGTACTTACACGTACTTATACGTACTTACACGCACTTACTTGCAGTTACACGCACTTACACCCACTTACACGCACTTACACTCACTTACACGCACTTACACGTGCTTACATGCACTTACACGTTCTTACACGCACTTACACGTACTTATACGTACTTACACGCACTTACACACACTTACACGCACTTACATGAACTTTTACGTACTTACACACACTTACACAAACTTCCACGCATGTATATACACATACACACACTTACACGCACTTACACGCACTGACTCGATTTTATACACACTTACACATACTTACACTCACTTACACGTACTTGCACACACTTTCACGAACTCATGCACACTTACAGGCACTTCCACGCACTTACATGCACTTATATGCACTTACACGCACTTACACATGCTTATACGCACATTTACAAACTTACACGTACTAACACGAACTTACACGCACTTACACATACTTACACACACTTACACGCATGTACACGCACTTACACACTTACACACACTTACACGCACTTACACGCACTTACACACACTTACACGCACTTACACGCACTTACACACACTTGTACGCACTTGCACACACTTACAAGCACTTACACGCACTTACACACACTTACACGAACTTACACGCACTTACACGCACTTACACGCTCTTAAAAGAACTTACATCCACTTACACACACTTACACGCACTTACACGTACTTACACATTCTTACACACACTTACACACACTTACATGCACCTGCATGCACTTACACACACTTATACACACTTACACACATTTACACGTACTTCACGCACTTCCACGTACTTACACGTACTTACATACACTTACATACACTTATATGCACTTACACGTACTTACACGCACTTACACGCACTTACACACACTTACACACACTTACACGCACTTACACGTACTTACACATTCTTACACACACTTACACACACTTACATGCACCTGCATGCACTTACACACACTTATACACACTTACACACATTTACACGTACTTCACGCACTTCCACGTACTTACACGTACTTACATACACTTACATACACTTATATGCACTTACACGTACTTACACGCACTTACACGCACTTCCATGCACTTACACAAACTTACACGCACTTACACGGACTTACACACACTTACACGTACTTACGAGCACTTACAAGCACTTACACATACTTACACGCACTTACACACACTTACACGTACTTACACGCCCTTATACGAACTTACACGTGCTTATACACACTTACACACACTTACATGCACTTACACGAACGTACACGTACTAACACGCTCTTACACGAACTAACACGCACTTACACGTACTTATACGCACTTACACGCACTTACACGTACTTACACGCACTTAGACAAACTTACACGCTCCTACACGCACTTACACGTACTTATGCAAACTTACACGTACTTACACGCACTTGCACAAACTTACACATACTTAGACGCTCTTACACACACTTGTACACACTTACACACACTTACACACACTTACATGCACTTATACAAACTTACACACACTTACACGCACTAACACGCACTTACACGCACTAATACAAAGTTACACGCACCTATACACACTTACACGTACTTACGCACACTTACATGTACTAACACGCACTTACACACACTTACACACACTTACATGAACTTACACGCACTTACATGCACTTACACGCACTTACATGCACTTACACGCACTTACACGAACTTACACGAAATCCCACGCATTAAACCGCACCTACACGCACTGACACGCACTTACACTCACTTACACGAACTTAAACCACACTTACACACACTTATACACACTTAAGCGCACTTATACGCAGTTATACGCACTTACACAAACGTACACGTACTTACACACACTTACACGCACTTACATGTACTTACGTGCACTTACACGCACTTACATACACTTACACGCATGTACACACACGTACACGCACTTACACACACTTACACGTACTAACACGCACTTACACACACTTACACAAAATCACACGCACTTACACGCACTTACACGCACTTACACGCACTAACACACACTTACACCCACTTACACGTACTTACATGCACTTACACGCACTTACATGCACTTACACGCACTTACACGCACTTACAGGCACTTATAAGCACTTACACGAACTTACACAAAATCATAAGCACTTGAACCGCTCTTACACGCACTAACACACACTTACACGCACCTATATGCACTTACATGAACTTAAACCGCACGTACACGCACTTACACACACTTACACGCACTTATATACACTTACACACACTTACACGAAATCACACGTACTTACACGCACTTACACGCACTTATACGCACTTACATGCACTTGCACATACTTACACGCACTTACACGCACTTACTTGCGCTTACACGTACCTACATCCACTTACACGCACTTACACTCACTTACACGCACTTTCACGTGCTTACATGCACATACACGTACTTACACGCACGTACACGTACTTCCAGGTACTTACACGCACTTACACACACTTACACGCACTTACATGAACTTACACGCACTTATATATACATACACACACTTACACGCACGTACACACACTGACATGCTTTTATACACACTTACACATACTTACATGCACTTACACGTACTTACACACACTTACACGAACTTACATGCACTTACAGGCACTTCCACGCACTTACACGCACTTATACGTACTTACACGCACTTACACGTACTTACACGCACTTACACGCACTTACATGCACTTACACGAACTTACACGCAGTTACACGCACTTACACGTACTTACACGCACTTACATGCACGAACGCGCACTTGCACATGCTTACACGCACTTACACAAACTTACACGCATTTACACGCACTTACACACACTTACACGCACGTACATGCACTTACACACTTTCATACACTTACACGCACTTACACAGCCTTACACACACGTACACGCACTTACACGCACTTACACGCACTTACATGTACTTACACGTACTTACACACACTTACACGCACTTGCACTCACTTACAAGTACTTACACGCACGTACACACACTTACACAAACTTACACGCATGTACATGCACGTACACGCACTTACACGCACTTACACGCACTTACATGTACTTACACGTACTTACACACACTTACACGCACTTGCACGCACTTACAAGTACTTACACGCACGTACACACACTTACACAAACTTACACGCATGTACATGCACGTACACGCACTTACACGCACTTACACGCTCTTACAAGAACTTACATCCACTTACACACACTTACACGCACTTACGCGTACTTACACATACTTACACACACTTACACACACTTACACGTACCTGCATGCACTTACACACACTTACACACACTTACAGGCATTTACACGTACTTACATGCACTTCCACATACTTACACGCACATACATGCACTTACATGCACTTACACGTACTTACATGCACTTACACGCACTTACATGCACTTACACGAACTTACACGCACTTACACGCACTTACACGCACTTACACGTACTTATAAGCACTTACACACACGTACATGCACTTACACGCTCTTACACGCGCTTACACGCACTTACACATACTTACACGCATTTACACGTACTTACACGTACTTGCACGCACTTACACGAACTTACAAGTGCTTATACGCACTTACACGCACTTACATGCAGTTACACGAACGTACACGTACTAACACGTACTTACACGAACTTACATGCACTTACACATACTTACACGCACTTACACGCACTTACATGCACTTACACGCACTTACACGAACTTACACGCACTTACACGCACTTACACGTACTTATACAAACTTACACGTACTTACACGCACTTGTACAGACTTACACACACTTAGATGCTCTTACACGTACTTATACACACTTACACATACTTACACGTACTTACACGTACGTATACGCACTTACACGTACTTACACGCACTAACACGTACTTACACGCACTTATACAAAATTACATACACCTATACGCACTTACACGTTCTTACACGCACTTATACGTACTAACACGCACTTACACACACTTACACCCACTTACATGCACTTACACGTACTTACACGCACTAACACGCACTTAGACGCACTTACACGTACTTACATACACTTACACGAACTTACACGAGTATACACTCACTTAAACCGCACTTACACGCACTGACATACACTTACACGCACTAACAGGAACTTACACGTATGTACACACACTTATACGTACTTACACGTACTTACACACACTTACACGCACTTACACGCACTTACATGCACTTACACGTACTTACACGCACTTACTTGCACTTGTACAAAAGTACACCCACTTACACGTACTTACACATACTAACACGTACTTACACGTGCTTACATGCACTTACACGTACTTACATGTACTTGCTTACACTTACACATTCTTACACGTACTTACACGTACTTACACGCAGTTACATACACTTACACGCACTTACCCACACTAACACACACTTACACGTGCTTACATGCACTTACACGTACTTACATGCACTTACACGTACGTACACGTACTTACACGTACATACACGTACTTACACACAGTTACACGCACTTACACGTACGTACACAGACGTACACGCACTTGCACGTACTTATACGAACTTACACACACTTACATGCAGTTACACGCACTTACACACACTTACACAAACTTACACGTACTCACACACACTTGTACAAACTTACACGTACTTAGACATACTTATACGCACTTACACGCACTTAGACACACTTACATGCACTTACACGCACTTACACGTACTTACATGCACTTACACGCACTAACACACACTTTTGTGCACTTACACGCACTTACACATACTTACACGCACTTACATGCACTTACACACGCTTACACGTACTTGCATACACTTACAAGCACTTACACGCACTTACACACACTTACACGCATTTACACACACTTACATGCACTTACACGCACTTACACGCTCTTACAAGAACTTACATCTACTTACACACACTTACATGCAGTTACACGCACTTACACACACGTACACGCACTTACACACGCTTACACGTACTTGCATACACTTACAAGCACTTACACGCACTTACACACACTTACACGCATTTACACACACTTACATGCACTTACACGCACTTACACGCTCTTACAAGAACTTACATCTACTTACACACACTTACACGTACTTAACTAACTTATACATACCTACACACACTTACACACACTTACACGCACCTGCATACACTTATACGCACTTACATACACTTACACACATTTACACGTACTTACACGCACTTCCACATACTTACACGCACTTACACGCACTTACATGCACTTACACGTACTTACACGCACTTACATGCACTTACATACACTTACACGAACTTACACGCACTTATACGCACTTACACACACTTACACGTACTTACAAGCACTTACACACACTTACACGCACTTACACGCTGTTACACGCACTTACACACGCTTATACCCACTTACACGTACTTACATGCACTTACACGCACTTACACACACTTACACAAACTTACATACGCTTATATGCACTTACATGTACTTACACGCACGTACGCACACTTACACGAACGTACACGTACTAGCACGCACTTACACGAACTTACACGTACTTACACGCACGTACGCACACTTACACGAACGTACACGTACTAGCACGCACTTACACGAACTTACACGTACTTACACGTACTTACATGCACTTACACGCACTTACACGTACTTACACGCACTTACACGCATTTACACACACTTACACGTACTTATACAAACTTATACGCACTTACACGCACTTGCATAAACGTACATGCACTTAGACGCTCTTACACGCACTTATACGCACTTACACACACTTACTCACACTTACACGCACTTATATGCACTTAAACGCACTTACACGCACTAACACGTACTTACACGCACTTACACGAAATTACACGCACCTACATGCACTTACACGCACTTACACACACTTACACACACTAACACGCACTTACACACACTTACATGCACTTACATGCACTTACATGCACTTACACGCACTTACACGCACTAAGACACACTTATACATACTTACCCACACTTACACGAGCTTACACAAATATACACGTACTGAAACCGCACTTACACGCACTGACACACACTTACACGCACTTACACGCACTTACACGTACGCACACACACTTACACACACTTACACGCACTTACACGCACTGACACACACTTACACGCACTTACACGCACTTACACGTACGCACACACACTTACACACACTTACACGCACTTACACGCACTTACACGTACTTACACCTACTTACTTGCACTTACACAAACGTACACCCACTTACACGTACTTACACGTACTAACACGCACTTACACGTACTTACAGGCACTAATACGCACTTACACGCACCTACACGTACTTACACGCACTTACATGCACTTACACGCACTTACACACAGTTACACGCATGTACACGCACTTACACGCACTTACACGCACTAACACGTACTTACACACACTTACACACACTTACACGAGCTTACATGAAATTCCACACACTTACAGGCACTGACACGCACTTACACGCACTTACATGCACTTACACGCACTTATACGAATTTAAACCGCACTTATACACACTCACACACACTTACATGCACTTACACGCACTTACACGCACTTACACAAACTTCCACGTACTTACATGCACTTACTTGCACTTACACGTACTTACACGTACTTACACGTAATTACACGCACTTACACGCACTTACACAAACTTTTACGCGCTTACACGCACTTACACGTACTTACATGCACTTACACGCACTTACACGCACTTACATGAACTTACACGCTCTTACACGCACTTACACGCACTAACACAAACTTACACGTACTTACACGCACTTACACGTACTTAAACAAACTTACATGCACTTACACACGCTTATACGCACTTACACTCACTTACACGCATGTACAAATACTTATACGCGCTTACACGCACTTACACACTCTTCCATGCACTTACACACTCTTACACGCTCTTACATCCACTTACACGCACTCATTCACACATACACGCACTTACACATACTTACACGCACTGACACGTACTTGCACATACCTACAGGAACTTACGCGCACTTACACGCACTTACACGCACCTACATGCATTTACACACACGTACACGCACTTACACGCATTTACACGTACTTACATGCACTTACACGCACTTATACACACTTACATGCACTTACATGCACTTATACGCACTTACATGCACTTACACGCACTTGCACGTACTTACACAAAGTTACACGCACTTACACGCAATTACACGTACATACGAGCACTTACAC
>SZWC01009763.1:11598-44868 GCA_023375785.1 Penium margaritaceum
GCTTACACGCACTTACACACTCTTACATGCACTTACACACTCTTACACGCTCTTACATCCACTTACACGCACTCATACACACATACACGCACTTACACATACTTACACGCACTGACACGTACTTGCACATACCTACAGGAACTTACGCGCACTTACACGCACTTACACGCACCTACATGCATTTACACACACGTACACGCACTTACACGCATTTACACGTACTAACATGCACTTACACGCACTTAAACACACTTACATGCACTTACATGCACTTATACACACTTACATGCACTTACACGCACTTGCACGTACGTACACAAAGTTACACGTACTTACACGCAATTACACGTACATACGAGCACTTACACGCACTTACACACACTTACGCGCACTTCCACGCACTTACACGCACTTACACAAACTTACACGCACTTACACGTACTTACACGCACTTACATCAATTTCCACACACTTACACAAATTTACACGCACCTTACACGCACCAACAGGCACTTACACGCACCTACATGAACGTACACGCACTAACACGCACTTACACGAACTTACACGCACTTACACACATTTACACTCACTTACACGCACTTACACATACTTACACGTAATTACATGTACGTACACGCACTTACACACACTTCCACGTACTTACACGTACTTACACGTACTTTCACGTACTTACACGTACTTACACGAACTTACACGAACTTAAACCGTACATACATGCACTTAGACACACTTACATGCACTTACACAGACTTATACGCACTTACACAAACTTACACGTACTTACACGCACTTACACGTACTTACAAGCACTTGCATGCACTTATACGCACTAACATGCACTTACACACACTTGCACGCACTTACACAAAGTTACACGCGCTTACATGCACTTACACACACTTACACGCACATACGAGCACTTACACGCACTTATAGGCACTTACACGAACTTACACGCGTCTTACAAGCACTTACACGCACTTACAGGCACATACACGCACCTACACAAACGTACACGTACTAACACATACTTACACAAACGTACATGCACTTACATGCATTCACATGCACTTACACGCACTTACACGCACTTACACACAATTATACGGACTTACACGCATTTACACGCACTTTTATGCACTTACACCCACTTACACACACTTACACGCACTTGCACACACTTACACGTACTTACACGCACTAACACGCACTTCCACGCACTTACACAAAGTTACACATACCTACATGCACTTACACGCTCTTACACATACCTACCCACACTTACACGCACGTAACCGCACTTACACGTACTTTTACATACTTACATGCACTTACACACACTTACACACACTTACACGCACTTACATGCACTTACACACACTTACATGAACGTAAACCGTACTTACACGCAATTACACACACTTACACGCACTTACACGTACTTACACGCACGTATACACACTTACACATACTTACACGTACTTAATCATACTTACACAAACTTACACGCACTTACACGCACTTACACGAACTTACACACACTTAGACCACACTTACACGCACTTGCACGCACTTACATGCACTTGTTTGCACTAACACGTACTTACACGTACTTACACACACTTACATGCACTTACACACACTTACACACACTTACACGCACTTACATGCACTTACACTCACTTAGACGCACTTACACACACTTATACACACTTACACACACTTACACACACTTACACGCACTTACACGCACTTACATGCACTTACACTCACTTAGACGCACTTACACACACTTATACACACTTACACACACTTACACGAATTTACACAAAATTACATCCACTAAACTGCACTCACACGCACTTACACGCACTTACACACACTTTAACGCACTTACACACACTTATACGCAGTTACATGCACTTACACACACTTACACAAACTTAAACCGTACTTATACGCAATTACACACACTTACACGTACTTACACGCACTTACACGCACTGACACGCACTTACACAAACTTACACGTACTTACACATACTTATACGTACTTACACGCACTTACTTGCACTTACACATACTTTCATGTACTTACACCTTACAACATGCACTTACACACACTTACACACACTTACACAAACTTACACGCACTTACACGCACTTACACGCACTTACACAAACTTACACGTACTTACACATACTTATACGTACTTACACGCACTTACTTGCACTTACACATACTTTCATGTACTTACACGTACTTACATGCACTTACACACACTTACACACACTTACACAAACTTACACGCACTTACACGCACTTACACGCACTTACGTGCATTTATACATACTTACACACACTTACATGCACTTATTCAGACTTACACACACTTACATGCACTTACACACACGTATACGCACTTACACGCACTTATAGCACTTACACACACTTACACGCACTTACACGAACTTACACGTACTTACACGCACTTACACTCACTTACACAAACTTAAACGTCACTTATACGCACTTACAGGCACTTACGTGCTCTTACACGCACTCACGCGCACTAACACGCACTTAGACGCACTTACACATACTTGAACGTACTTATACGCACTTACACGTACTTACTCGTACTTACACGCACTTACACATACTTACACGTACTTTTACGCACTTACACGCACTTAGACGCATGTATACGCACTTACATGCACTTACACGTACTTACACGCACTTACACGCACCTACACAAACCTACACACACTTACACACACTTACACGCACTTACACGCACTTGCACGCACTTTCACACACTTACACGCACTAAAATACACTCTTACATGCACTTGCACACACATACACGCACTTATACGCACTTATACACACTTACACGTACTTACATGCACTTACACGTACTTTCACGTACTTACACACACTTACACGCACTTACACAAACTTACACAAAATTACACCCACTTAAACTGCACTTACACGTACCTATATGCACTTATACGCACTTACACATACTTACACATACTTACACGCACTTACCTGCACTTTCACGCACTTAAACTGTACTTACACGCACTTACACGCAATTACACAAACTTAAACTGCACTTATACACACTTACATGCACTTACACGCTCTTACACGCACTCACACGTACTAATACGCACTTACACGCACTTACACGTACTTACACACACTTACATGTACTTACACACACTTACACGTACCTACATGCACTTACACGCACTTACATACACCTACACACACTTACACACACTTACACGCACTTACACATACTTACACGCACTTATACAAACTTACATTCACTTACACAAACTAACGCGTACTTACACGCACTTACACGCACTTCCACACACTTACATCCATACTCACACTTACACACACTTACACGCACTAACACGCACTTACATGCACTTACTCACACTTATACGCACTTACACACACTTACACACACTTACACGAACTTACATTCACTTACACAAACTTACACGCACTTACACGCACTTACACACACTTACACGCACTTTCACACACTTATAGGTACGTACACACACTTACACACACTTACACGCACTTACACGCACTTACACGTACTTACATGCACTTACACGTACTTATACGTACTTACAGGCACTGATACGCACTTACATGGATTTACACGCACTTGTACATACTTACATGTACTTACACGCACTTACACGTACTTACACGCACTTACACACACTTACACGCACTTACACGCACTTACATGTACTTACACGCACTTACACGCACTTGCACGAATGTACACGCACTTAGACGCACTTACACCCACTTACACACACTTACACGCACTTACACGCACTTACACGCACTTACACACACTTACACGCACTACCACGCACTTCCACGCACTTACACAAAACTACATGCACCTACACGCACTTACACGCACTTACACGCACTTGCACATACTTACACGCACTTACACACGCTTACACGTACTTATACGTACTTACCCGCACTTACACGCACTTATACACACTTACACGCACTTACATGCACTTACACGAACTTACACAAAATTACACACACTTAAACCACACTTACACGCACTTACACACACTTACACGCACTTACATGCACTTACACGCACTTACATGAACATAAACCGTACTTACACGTACTTACACACACTTACATGGGCCCCCGCACCGCTGACCACTGGTCCAATCGTCACAACACACTCCCGCATTTGGGAGGATGCCTGCCAAGCACCATACACATGGGCCCCCGCACCGCTGACCACCGGTCCACCAACGCTGGCCGAAATCCACGTGGCATGCTGTTATGTCTGGGTGTGCGGCCGCAAATTCGTGGCCATCGTGGACACCGGCGCGACCCATACTACCATCGCGCTGCGGATGGCCCGCACCCTGCGTCTCGACCACCTCATTGTGCCCACTCGACTTCGCTTCTCCATCTCCACTGGCGCCATCGATGCACCCATCGGACAAATCGAGGCCCTGCCCATCTAGGTGGCCAACGTGCATGCACCGCAACTGTGCAGGTGTGTGACGTCCGCACATATGACATGCTCCTGGCGGCCGACTGGCTCGCGCCGCGCCAGGCGGATATATTGCTCGGAGCGAGCATTCTCAGTCTTATTTCTGCTGCCGTTATTCGATCGTTCACCCCGCTTTTCACTTCGGTTCGACCACTCTCCGTCCTTTCTCCCATGGTCCTCACGCCGCTCGCTTCTGGCACTCAGTTCACCCGTCGCGTTACTCGCAATTCCAGCAACACCCGCGGCACAGCATCCGCAATGGCTCGCCCTTCTGGCGCGGGGTCCGCGCCCTCAAACGGGGGGGGGGGTGAGCGTGTCACGAGACGGACCTTCCGACGACAGCCCGCGGGCTGTGTAACAACTTGTGCAAGACGATCCGCGTCACCAGCGGTAGCAGCATCTGAAGCAACCCCAGGAGCACCTCCAGCATCAGGCCTGTCCGCGGCAGTAGTAGCGTCACCTGGAGCCCCTCCGGCCCCAACTCCTGCGGCAACAGCAGAGGCGGCGACATCTGAAGCCCCGCCGGCACCCGGTCCCCCCGCAGCACCGGAAGCCTCAGCGGCATTCGAAGCAGCAACATTACCTGGAGGCCCTCCGGCACCGGGCCATTCTGCGGCAACAAACATAGCAGCATCCCCTGGGGCACCCCTGGCACCAAGCCCTACCGCAGCAATAGCGGCAGCGTCACCCAGTACGCCTCCGCCATCTGGCCCTGCTGCATCCCCGGTGGTGATGACAGTTGCGGGAGCACCGCCACCGTCCGGCCCATCTGCACCAACCGCGCACTCCTCCTCTCCACCGGCCTCACGTGGAACCCTACGCCCCTTGCTCAGTGCCGGCACAATCATGGAGGGCGCACAGATACGTCTGGAGGAAAGCTCTGGGGACAGTGCAGATCATCCCAAAACTGATTACCTGCTGGATGTAGTAAGCAACGTGATCATCCACCTACTCGACGAGCTCCCGGAGGCAGTCCGCGCAAGCTTGGGGGACTCCTTCAACCCCGCCTGGCAAGTGGCACTGAAGGGAGCGGCCAAGACCGCCCTCGCCTTGGGGCCGCGAGCAAGACAGGTACAGTTACTGGAGACAGCGGGGGCCAAGCGTCTCCTTTTGGTGCTCCGCGACCTCCTCAACCTTCGTCCAGCGCAGGCCATGGCGGGTGTGTCAACGCTCCTGGACACGGTACAACCTGACCATAATGTGGATGCTGCCCGCGAATGGTGGCTCCTGGTCCGCCGTGACCAGGCCGCGGATCCCACACGCCGCTATGTACATCTACTCCAGGAGCGCGCCCGGGCACTCACGGTATACCACGCCGCCCTCATGCCGGCAGGGACAATGGAAGTACCGGACCGCAAGGCGACAACGGAACTCTGGAGGTGGGGCTACCTATTCGGGCTCTTCTCCCGTAGGTGGGGACTGCAGTACACCGCGGCAGAACTGGCAGCCATCTCCGCGGCGGAGCAGCAGCATGAGCATTGGTTCACCGCTATCGCCAACGCCTGGCAGCTGACTCAAGACAACGCCACGCGCCAACGGGCCGTGACCGAGGTGGCGGAGGGGTTATGGAAAGCCCTTCAGGGAACCCGCACNCGGACCGCAAGGCGACAGCGGAACTCTGGAGGTGGGGCTACCTATTCGGGCTCACCTCCCGCAGGTGGGGACTGCAGTACACCGCGGCAAAACTGGCATCCATCTCCGCGGCGGAGCAGCAGCATGAGCATTGGTTCACCGCTATCGCCAACGCCTGGCAGCTGACTCAAGACAACGCCACGCGCCAACGGGCCGTGACCGAGGTGGCGGAGGGGTTATGGAAAGCCCTTTAGGGAACCCGCACAGCACTGACAGAAGAGGCAGTACGTCACTGGGTCTGTGAGGCAGTCAATGTGTGTCGCGAGGAAAAGAACCGCACCCATAGTGAAACTGAAGAGGCGCAAGAGTATCTCCGCGACTCCTCCGAGCTCACAAGCATGAGGGAGCGGCTGCGGGCACTCTGGCATGAGATGACAGAAGAACGGAGGAGGAAGGAAGAAGCTGCAGCAGAGCAGAAGGCGTCGCAAGAGGTAGAAGCTGTGGTGGAAGTCGTAGTTGCGGCCGCGGAACGCGAAGCCGGGGTGGAATACCCAACAGGACAAGAGGCAAAAACCGCTCCGGGGGCAGAGGCGGCAGATGCAAGGGAGGCGGCGACCGTGGCAAAACAAGCAGCAGGGGCACAGGCAACAGAGCAGCATGAAGAGGTACAAGGGGAAAGCGGGGGTCAAGCCCAGGACGTATCCGCCAAGGCGGCGGCGGCCAGAAGAGGAGCGCGGAAGAACACCCCACAACTGACTCTGTCCCCGGCTCTGCTCGACAGAAGAGCCAATCTCCATCGTGCAGCCAGGAGAGCTACAGCAGTCGCGGCTCCCCGGGAGCAGGCGGTCCCAGTTCACGCGGCATCAGTCGGCCGAGAGGCCAAGCCACGAAAAGACTCCGCTACGAAGAAACAGACGCCGTCAGCAGAGACTACACCAACATCCCACCGCAAGGAAAAAGGGAAGCGGACCATTGAGGACAGCTATACGACCATCACCCCCGCCAAACGCAGTAAACAAGCCCGTCCCACCCCGGGAATGGGTCAGGCTATTGACCCGGAGCAGCTCGCACAAGTCCAGCGGAGCGACGCCCAAGCAATGGAGCTGCTCCTGGCAGTATCCCGCAATGTACCACTACCGGCTGGATCGGTCCCGGCTCAACTTCAACCCCTCCTGGGGAGCGCAGGCGCTACACCACAACACAAGCAGGGGATTGAAGAAGGTGCCACGGTGACGGCGGTAAAGCGGAAGGCAGGTGGAGTAGTGATTTCCGAACTCAGCGAGTCACCATCACCTGACGAGGACCAGCCAATCATGAAGGGACGGGGCCTGCTGCGACACCCCGAGGTAGCATCAGAACAGAAGGCAGAACCAGAGGCAGGTGAGGTCCGCGGAGCACGAGGTCCACGGCATGGAGCAGTGCCCGAAACAACGGTGCGAAGCCAATGGGATGAAGGGGAACTCCGCGTGGTGGGGATTCTGTGCATCTTTCCCGCCCCGGACAGCTGGGACAGGGAGCCCCCCGTCTATGACGAGAAAAACCACCGGCGTCTGCAGACGATGAAGGTGGAACAAGACACGAGGCGGGCCCAGGGGCTGCCGGCGCTGGAAAAGGAGAAGAAGAAGAAGAAGGGAGAAGCCTCTGCGGGAAAGGTGGTGAAGGAGAAGCCCACCAAGACGCAGGACTGGAGGATCTGGCAAGCCGCGTACATCCTGCTTTGCGCCACAACCAAGGAACAGCAGAAGGAGAAGGCGGAGAAGGTGTACAAGGACCTGGGGGCGCGGATGGGGGTAGAATATGACAGGAGGAAGAAGGACGATCTCGCCCATACCTGCGAACAGTACGCGTGGGAAGGTGGCCGTCTGTGGCGGACTAAGCCACAGGTCCTCTGGGTGCCCCCACCCACCTTGCAACGAGCGGTGGTCGAAGCATACAATCAACACCACCACACTGGCGTCCAGGCACTCAATGAGCGTCTCACTCCCATCCTGCACATACCAAACCTCCTGGCAATGGTGAAAGACGTGGTACAACACTGTGCTCTATGTGAACGCCACCGCAAGATAACACCGCGGGACATGCCGCTCTTCTTACCCTCCCCCATCGGCGAGCCATTGGACCGTATCATCATTGACTTCCACGGACCTCGCCCTCGCCGCGCCCAAGGAGAGCGGTACTGGATTGCAGCGGTGGATCATTTCACCAAATACATGTGGGTTCGGGCCATTCCCGACAAATCCTCGGAGCGTGCGGCACGCTTTATCAGGGAAGAGGTGTTCTACAAGTTCGGAGGATGTTGCGTGGTGCACAGTGACAACGGCACTGAATTTGCAGGAGCATTCCGTGAAGAGCTTGCGGAGTGGGGAGTGCAGCATCTGCATTCTGGACGATACCGACCTCAATCCCAAGGCTAGGTCGAGCAGCGGCACGAGATCCTGGAGCGGGCAGTGGCCACCGCGGAGGCCACAGACTGGGGGGAGACCCTCTAGAAGACCGCCCACTTCATCAACATCACCCCTAGCCGCGCCACCACATTCTCGCCACATGCCCTTCTCTTCAGGCAGCCTCCGCGCGCGGCACTTGGCATGCCGCAATCCCCACTACTGCTGCCACTGGACCCCGAGCAGCAACAAGAAGGGGGCTCATAGAAGGAGCGGGAGTTGGCAAGGGACAAGGAAGTGCAGGAGTGGTACCGGGTGCGATGCCAGAAAACCGCCGCGGTGAGGGCAGAGGCACGCCTCAGAGCCTCGGTTTCAGCTTGGCGCGGATGTGATGTCGCCAACCGACGCCTCAACCACGGGGCGATTGAGGAAGGGAACCTGGTGTTCCTCCGCCCCTTCCCCGGTGCAGGGCGTGAACCAGAAGAGGCGCGGCAGGTGTATCGCGTGGCCGCAGTGGACGCGGGACGAGTGTGGCTGGAAGGGCCAGATGGGTTCAGTGAGCGGAGCTACCCTGCAATAGAGTTCGTTTTGCTACCCCCGGCCTGGCAGACGCACATACCCGGCACAGGTGGAGAACTCCCTCCGCTGGAGGCACGCAAGGGATCAAGGGGGTGGCGCGCGGAGGAGGTGAGTGAAGACCAAGGGGAGGAAGCGGAGCAGAAAAAGGAGGAAGGCGGCGAAGCCGGCCCAGGTTCCGGCGGCGGAGCCGGCCCAGGCTCTAGGGGAGGAGAGGCGCGAGGAGGATGGGACCCTGATGAGGAGGAAGAGGAGGAAGAGGAGGCAGCAGGGATGCGGCAAGGGCCACGCACGGTGACAGGAGCCACCATGCGACAATGGCAAGAGGAAGGTCGGATGGCAGCGGCGGAGCAGGCCCAGAAGGAGAAGGCGCGCCAGACGTGTGCTCAATGTGGGCACCGCTGGGGCAGACGGGTGCAGGAATCTGAAGGATGCCACCGAAGAATATGCGACGAGTGCCTGGAGCAGCCGCGGAACGCAAAAGGGGAACGGAGCGGATCAGAAAAATGTCGAAGGTGCCTCCAAGAGATCGAACGCGAGCTCGGGATCCGGAAGCCGACGCATGTCACCGCAGAGGGAGAGGAGGTTGATTCGGAGGATGAGGACGAACAGGACCTGCCCGCACCTGCTGTAGAAAACTGCCCCACCTGCATAAAGGCTGTCCACACAGGGGAACGCTGCACCAAGTGTGGCCGGATGGCTCATCAAAGCTGCTTGATGAGGGCAGCTCGGTATGGGCCGGACAGTGTCAGAGATGTGTGGGAGCGGAAATTGTGGAAGCAAGGGCCTCACTATCTTACGCTACTGAAACTCTGGCCCCACTCTGCGAAGGGTGTGAAACAGAGCTGACCGAGTTCGGCAAACCCTGCGGCATGTGTCGATCCATGTGCCACCTGCGGTGTGGCAAACGCGGGAAGGAGGGCATTTGGACCTGCAGCAACTGTCGCAACAAGCCGTGGAGGATGAAATGGAAGCTCTCCAACAAGTGCCTCTGCACGGGGGACAACTGCTTTGGCCGGCTTGAGGGGACAGTCTACCGATGCGAGCACTGCGGTGACCTGGCACATGAATCCTGCGTCAAAGAGGTGGGGCGGAGCAGCGAAGGCAAACGGATCTACCGATGCTCAAGCTGCTAAAAGTACGAGCACGCGCCACACTGCTCCTCATGCAAGAACTTGGTCGGCGCACCCACGATCGGATCGCAAAGTGAGGGATGCCGGCTATTCGTCCATGATGAGTGCGCGGTGAAGCTCAAGCGGAGGGGAGGAGCGGTGGAGAGATACTGCAGGCCGTGCCAGGAGCGGGGTCGTCCCAAGCCCCACAAGTACTTCACGTAGAAAGCGCGCTGAGAGACTCTGGGACAGAGTCTCGAGAAAAGGGGGGGTTGGGGGCATCAGTGTCACGTACAATCCTGCCGCATCTCCGCAGAAGAAGTAACTGGCGGAATAGGGATTGAGGAGGCAGAGGGTCCGCGCATAGCATGCTGGCTCCCGCGGATGCGGTTGAGCGAGGGGTAAACGCGGATCCGGGGGGAAGCAGGAGTCAAGGTACCGGTGGAAGAGGCCGCCGCAGACAAACATTCGTCTGCGGCGGTTCTTCTCAGCCGAAGAATTTGTGGCCAGGCAGGAAGCCGTGAAGGGAAGGGCCGCGGTGCAAAGGAAACGGGGACAAGCCAAAACAGAATCCGCCGCCACTGACGAAGCGTAGGCAGGACAGCGGAGGAACTGAGCAATCAGAGGAGAAATGACCAATCAGCACAAGTGACCAAGCATCAATCACGGAGGAGCCTCGGGAGACGCACCGCTGAGGAGGAAGATTCAAGGAAGAACACGAAGAACCGCGTGTACGAACCGCGGATGAAGAAAGTGACCAGCAGAATAGACAGAGTGTGTGTGTGGGACGAGACCCGCGGTGCGTAGCCGCACCGCGTGGAGTCCGAGTAGAAGGAGTAGGAGGATGTGAGAGGGATGAGACCGTCGGCGTGTAGACACGCCGCGCGGAGTCCCGAGTAGAAAAGGGGCCTCACTAGCAGTAGGAGAAGTGCAACTCAGACTTGCTTGCCTTCCAAAGTATTCCATGTAGTCCGCAATCAGCTTGATCAAAGTCATTGGCCTACTCTCATTCCTGTGCTTCGCCCACTACCCTCTTGTCCTCAGTCGCTCTCGGAGTCCGGTCCGCGGACTATGGGAGTAGGTGTGTGAGGAACCAAACGTCCGAGTGAGGTGGGCTGCCGGCGGTGTCCCTTGCTTGCACACGTCCGCGGAACGGGGTTCCGCGGAGAGGAGTCGGACGCCACGAGGTGGTGGACTCCCGTGTGGGAAGAAGTGGAACGCGGAGCATCACTCATCGCTGAGGTGCCTGCGCACAAGTCTAGAACCGTGGTCCGCGGAATAGCTGATACAAAGGGGATTTTCCCGTTGTGGGTTGTCGTATTCTAGTGGCTCGCGGAGTGCCATTTCTCATAAGGTGTATACACAGCACTCCCAGACTCGTGGTCCGCGGAGTAGTCTCTAGCCTGAGGGCGACAACCGCGTATTGCTGATCCCTCGTAGTAAAATTACAGTAGTAAAGTGAATAGTCCGCGGAGATCCGCGGAATGTTGCCGTCCGCGGAAAAATCAGGGACACGGCAAAATTGGGGGCATCAACACACTTACACGCACTTACACGTACTTACACACACTTACACATACTTACACATACTTCCCCGCACTTACACAAACTTGCATGCACTTACAAGAACTTACACGTACTTACACGAACTTACACACACTTAAACCACACTTACACGCACTTGCACGCACTTACACGCACTTATACGCACTATCAGGCACTTACACGCACTTACACGCACTTACACGCATTTACACACATTTACACACACTTGCACGCACTTACACGCACTTATACGCACTTACACACACTTACACGTACTTTCACATACTTACACGCACTTACACACACTTACACGCATTTACACAATCTTACACGAAATTACACCCACTTAAACTGCACTCACATGTACTTACCTGCACTTATACACACTTACACGCACTTACATGCACTTCCATGCACTTACACGCACTTACACGTACTTACATGCACTTATACGCACTTACACGCACTTACACTCACTTACACGCACTTACACATACTTACACGCAGTCACACGTACTTACACGCACTTACACGTACTTACATGCACTTATACGCACTTACACGCACTTACACTCACTTACACGCACTTACACATACTTACACGCAGTCACACGTACTTACACGTACTTACACATGCTTACACGTACTTACACGTACTTACACGTACTTACACGCACTTACATACACTTATACGCACTTACACGCACTTACACGCACTTATACGCACTTACACACACTTACAAACGCTTACACGCACTTACACACACTTACACGTACTTACATGCACTTACATGTACTTACACGTACTTACGTGCACTTACACGTACTTACACGCACTTACACGAACTTACACGCACTTGAATCACACTTACATGCACTTGCACGCACTTACACGCACTTATACGCACTAAAAGGCACTTACACGCACTTACACGTACTTACACGCACTTACACGAACTTACACGCACTTGAATCACACTTACATGCACTTGCACGCACTTACACGCACTTATACGCACTAAAAGGCACTTACACGCACTTACACGCACTTGCACACACATACACACACTTACACGTACTTACATGCACTTACACGCACTTACACGCACTTACACGCACTTATACGTACTTACATGCACTTACACGTACTTACACGCACTTACACGAACTTACACAAAATCACACCCACTTAAAATGCACTCACACACACTTACACGCATGTTTACGCACTTACACGCAATTACATGCACTTACATGCTCTTACACGCACTTACACGCCCTTGTACGCACTTATACGCACTTACACCCACTTACACTCACTTAAACGCACTTACACATACTTACACGCAGTCACACGTACTTACACGCACTTACACGTACTTACACGCACTTACACGCACTTATACGCACTTAGACGCACTTCCACGCACTTACACGAACTTACACGTACTTACACATCCTTACATGCTCTTACACGCACATATACGTACTTCCATGCACTTATACGCACTTACACGCACTTACATGCACTTACATGCACTTACATGCACTTACATGCACTTACACGCACTTACACGCACTAACACACACTTACACACACTTACACAAACTTACACATTCTTACACAAACTTCCACGCACTTACACGAACTTACACGCACTTATACAAACTTACACGCACTTGCATGCACTTACACGCACTTGCATGCACTTACACGCACTTATACGCACTTGCACGCACTTACACGTACTTACACACACTTACACACACTTACACGTACTTACATGCACTTGCACACACTTACAGGCACTTACATGCACTTATACGCACTTGCACGCACTTACACGTACTTACACGCACTTACACGAACTTACACAAAATGACACCCACTTAAATTGCACTCACACGCACTTACACACACGTTTACGCACGTACACGCACTTACACGCACTTACACGTACTTACACGTACTTACACGTACTTACACGTACTTACACGTACTTACACGTACTTACACGTACTTACACGTACTTACACGTACTTACACGTACTTACACGTACTTACACGTACTTACACGTACTTACACGTACTTACACGTACTTACACGTACTTACACGTACTTACACGTACTTACACGTACTTACACGTACTTACACGTACTTACACGTACTTACACGTACTTACACGTACTTACACGTACTTACACGTACTTACACGTACTTACACGTACTTACACGTACTTACACGTACTTACACGTACTTACACGTACTTACACGTACTTACACGTACTTACACGTACTTACACGTACTTACACGTACTTACACGTACTTACACGTACTTACACGTACTTACACGTACTTACACGTACTTACACGTACTTACACGTACTTACACGTACTTACACGTACTTACACGTACTTACACGTACTTACACGTACTTACACGTACTTACACGTACTTACACGTACTTACACGTACTTACACGTACTTACACGTACTTACACGTACTTACACGTACTTACACGTACTTACACATCCTTACATGCTCTTACACGCACTTACACGCCCTTGTACGCACTTATACGCACTTAGACGCACTTCCACGCACTTACACGAACTTACACAAAATGACCCCCACTTAAATTGCACTCACACGCACTTACACACACGTTTACGCACGTACACGCACTTACACGCACTTATACGTACTTACACGCACTTACACTCACTTATACGCACTTACATATACTTACACGCAGTCACACGTACTTACACGCACTTACACACACTTAAAAGAACTTACACGTATTTACACGCACTTACACGTACTTAGACGCACTAACACGCACTTACACGAACTTACACGCACTTACACACCCTTACACGCTCTTACATGCACTTACACGTACTTCCACGTACTTATACGCACTTACACGCACTTACATGTACTTACATGCACTTACATACACTTACACGCACTTACACACACTTACACGCTTTGGTACACACTTACACGGACTAACACATACTTACATGCACTGACACACACTTACACGCACTTACACGCACTTACACACACTTACACAAACATACACACACTTACACAAACTTACAAGTACTTACACGAACTTACACGCACTTAAACCACACTTATACGCACTTGCACGCACTTACACGCATTTATACGCACTAACACGCACTTACACGCACTTACACGTACTTACACGCACTTACACACACACGCACTTATACGTACTTTCACGTACTTACACGCACTTACACGCGCTTACACGCACTTACACGCACTTACACGCACTTATACGTACTTAGACGAACTTACACGAAATAACACCCACTTAAACTCTACTCACACGCACTTACACGCACTTACACGCACTTACACGCACTTACGCGTACTTACACACAGTTACATGCACTTATACGCACTTACATAAAACGTAAACTACACGTACACGCACTTACACACACTTACACACACTTACATGCACTTACACGTAGTTACACGTACTTATAGAAGCTTACACATGCTTACACGCACTTACACGTACTAACATGCACTTACTTGCACTTACACGTACTTACACGTACTTACACGTACTTACACGCACTTACATGCACTTACACACACTTACACGAGGTTACACGCACTTACACGCACTTACACACTATGCTGACCTCGATCATCGACCACGTGGAGGTGGTTGACGATCTTCAGTCGTCGACCACGTCGACGTTGACGTCGGCAGCGACACCCCCCCCTCCCCCCCGCGACACTTAGTCGCGCGCGGCGAAGTGTGGCGGAGGGGGGTGGGGAGGGGGGTCCACGCCAACGTCCATTGAACGCAAACGACGATGTGGTGGGTTTCGGAGGAGCTGGCGGGAGGGGTGGGACCCATGCTCTCTGAACGCAATAACCCCACCCTCCCCAAACCCGTCAGTTTGCGATGCAAACCAGCGGTTGGGGGGGATGGGGGATTTTTCTTGCGGATGATAAGGCGGTTGACGGCCTGAGAACGGAAACGGGCACCTCTTGACGCGCAGGCGGTGTGGCCTGCGCGTCAAGAGGTGCAGGTGGCTCCTGCCTCCAGATAGGCGAGGAGGACTGCCTGCGCGTCTGAACTGACGCGCAGGCAGTCCTGCGCCATATCCGGAGGCAGCTACCGCGAGTTTCAATTTTGTTTTGTCCTTCGGTCGTGATCAGGACTGCCTCAGCGCCTTTTTGTTTTCGGCCTACCATATGGTTGGGCTGGGGACACACCCAGACAACTTAGCTAATGAACCCGGGTCCGCAATGTGGACACTCTACCTATGCTACATGTGTGGATAAGAGTTTGATGACCCTTATTCATAAGATGCATAAAAGTGAGGATTTAGTGTGGGAGTGGATATGCCATGGATGAAAGTAGGNGGAAACGGGCACCTCTTGACGCGCAGGCGGTGTGGCCTGCGCGTCAAGAGGTGCAGGTGGCTCCTGCCTCCAGATAGGCGAGGAGGACTGCCTGCGCGTCTGAACTGACGCGCAGGCAGTCCTGCGCCATATCCGGAGGCAGCTACCGCGAGTTTCAATTTTGTTTTGTCCTTCGGTCGTGATCAGGACTGCCTCAGCGCCTTTTTGTTTTCGGCCTACCATATGGTTGGGCCGGGGACAGACCCAGACAACTTAGCTAATGAACCCGGGTCCGCAATGTGGACACTCTACCTATGCTACATGTGTGGATAAGAGTTTGATGACCCTTATTCATAAGATGCATAAAAGTGAGGATTTAGTGTGGGAGTGGATATGCCATGGATGAAAGTAGGAGACTGCCCAGTTTTAGCCCATTCTGAGCACTTTCTGTCCTCATTGATTGTCGATCGTCGATCACTTGCTCCAAGAGATAGAGATCGATCATTGATCACTTAGTAGGGTGGTCAGCATAGCTTACACATACTTACACGCACTTACATGCACTTACCCACACTTACACATACTTACACGCACTTACACGCACTTATACACACTTAGACGAACTTAAACTGCACTTACACGCACTTACACGCACTTACACGCACTTACACACACTTACACGCACTTTTAGCACTTACACGCACTTACACATACTTACACGAATGTACACATACTTACACACACTAACACTCACTTACACGAACTTAAACCGCACTTATACGTACTTACATGCACTTACACGCTCTTACACGCACTCACACGCACTAACACGCACTTACACGCGCTTACACACACTTACATGTACTTACACACACTTACACACACTTACACACACTTACATGCACTTACACGTACTTACCACGTACTTACACGCACTTACACGCACTTGCATGTACTTACTCGCACTTACACGAACTTATATTCACTTACACAAACTTACATGTATTTTCACACACTTATACTCACTTACACGCTTTTACACGTACTTACATGCACTTACACGCACTTATACACACGTACACACACTTACACGCACTTACACGTACTTACACGTACTTACACATACTTATACGCACTTACACGCACTTACACAAACTTTCATTCACTTGCACAAACTTACACGTACTTACACGCACTAATACGCACTTACACGCACTTACATGCACTTACACCAACGTATACGTACTTACACGCACTTACACGTACTTACACGTACTTACACGCACTAATACGCACTTACACGCACTTACATGCACTTACACCAACGTATACGTACTTACACGCACTTACACGTACTTACACGTACTTACACGCACTTATACGCACTTACACGTACTTACACATACTTACACGCACTTACACGCACTTACACACACTTACATGCACTTACACGTGCTTATAGGCACTTACATGTACTTACACGCACATACTTGTACTTACACGTACTTATCCGTACTTACACGCACTTACACGCACTTACACGCACTAACACACACTTACACACATTTACACGCACTTAAATGCACTTACACGCACTTACAGGAACTTACACGCACTTACACGAACTTACACGTACTTTCACGCACTTACATGCACTTACACGCACTTACACGTACGTACACGCAGTTATACGTACTGAAATGCACTTACACATACTTACACACCATTTCTTGCACTTACACACACTTACACGCACTTACACGTACTTACATGCACTTACACGCACTTACACACACTTACACAAACGTACATGTACTTACACACTCTTACACGTACTTACACGCACTTGCACGCACTTACACGCACTTACACACACTTACATGCACTTACACATACTTACACACCCTTACACGCACTTACACACACTTACATGCACTTACACATACTTACACACCCTTACACGCACTTACACACACTTACATGCACTTACACATACTTACACACCCTTACACGCACTTACACACACTTACATGCACTTACACATACTTACACACCCTTACACGCACTTACACACACTTACATGCACTTACACATACTTACACACCCTTACACGCACTTACACACACTTACATGCACTTACACATACTTACACACCCTTACACGCACTTACACACACTTACATGCACTTACACATACTTACACACCCTTACACGCACTTACACACACTTACACAAACGTACATGTACTTACACACACTTACACGTACTAACACGCACTTACTTGTACTTACACGTACTTACACCCCCTTACACGCACTTACACGCACTTGCACGCATTTACACGCACTTATATAAACTTACACGCACTTACACGTACTTGCACGCACTTTCACGCACTTACACGCACTAACACACACTTACACGTACTTACACGTACTTACACGCACTTATACATACTTACACGCACTTACACGTACAGACATGCACTTACACGTACTTACACGCACTTACATGCACTTACACGCACTTACACGTACTTACACGCACTTACACGCACTTACACAAACTTACACAAAATTACACCCACTTAAACTGCACTCACACGCACTTACACGCACTTACACACACTTACACGTACTAACACGCACTTACTTGTACTTACACGTACTTACACCCCCTTACACGCACTTACACGCACTTACACTCACTTACACATGCTTACATGCACTTACACGTACTTACAAGCACTTATTTGCACTTACACATACTTACACATACTTACACGTACTTATACGCACTTACACACACTTACACACACTTATACAAACTTACACGCACATATACGCACTTACACATACTTACACGCACTTACATGCACTTATATGCACTTTCACATACACGTACTTACATGTACTTATACGAACTTAAACTGCACTTACATGCACTTACACGTACTTACACGCACTTACACGCACTTACATGCACTTTTTGCACTTACACATACTTACACGCACTTAAACGAACTTACACATACTTATACGCACTTACACTCACTTACATGTACTTAAACCACACTAATACGCACTTACATGCACGTATACACTCTTACACGCACTCACACGAACTAAAACGTACTAACATGGACTTACACACACTTACACGCACTTACACGCACTTACACGTACTTACACGTACTTACACGCACTTACACGGACTTACACGTACTTACACGCACCTACACACACTTACACATACTTACACACTCTTACACATACTTACACGCAGTCACACACACTTACACGCACTTACAAACACTTACACTCACTTACAAGCACTTACAGGCACTTACACGTACTTACACGCAGTTACACACACTTACACGCACTTACATGCATTTACACGTACTTCTACTTCCTTACTCACGCTTACACGCACTTACACGCACTTACACACACTTACATGCACTTATATGCACTTACACGCACTTACATGCACTTACACGCACTTACACGTACTTACACACTTTTGCACACACTTACACGCACTAACACACACTTACTCGTACTAACACACGCTTACACGCACTTATACACACTTACACGCAATTGCACACACTTACGCAAACTTACATGCACTTAAACACACTTACACAAACTTACACGCACTAAATCACACTTATACGCACTTGCACGCACTTACTCGAACTTACACGCACTAACAGGCACTTACACGCACTTACACGTACCTACACGTACTTACACACACTTACACACACTTACACGTACGTACACGCACTTACACACACTTACATGTACTTATACGAACATACACAAAATGACACCCACTTAAACTGCACTCACACGCACTTACACACACTTATATGCACTTACACGCACTTACACGCACTTACACGCACTTACATGCAGTTACATACACTTACACCAACTTACACAAACTTAAACCGTACTTACACGCACTTACACACACTTACACGCACTTACATGCACTTACACGCACTTACTCATACTTACACATACTTACACGCACTTACACACACTTACATGTACTTACACGCACTTACACGTACTTACACATACTTACACGCACTTACACGCACTTATATGCACTTACATGCACTTACACGCACTGACATGCACTTACACACACTTGCACGCACTTACACACACTATTACGCACTTACACACACTTACACGCACTAACACACACTTACACATACTAACACACACTTACACGCACTTACACGTACTTATACACACTTACACGCACTCACACGCACTTGTACAAACTTACACGTACTTACACGCACTAATACAAACTTACACGCATTTAAACCACACTTACACACACTTGCACACACGTACACGCACTTTCACACACTAACAGGTACTTACACGCACTTACACGTACTTACACGCACTTACACACACTTATACGCACTTATACGTACTTACACGCACTTACACGTACTTACACGCACTTACGCGCACTTACACGCACTTATACGTGCTTACATACACTTACCTGCACTTACACGCACGTACACGAACTTAAACAAAATAACACCCACTAAAACTGCACTTGCACGCACTTACACGTACTTACATGCACTTATACGCACTAACATGTACTTACACGCAATTACATGCACTTACACGCACTTCCACAAACGTAAACCGTACGTACATGCACTTACACACACTTACACGCACTTACACGCACTTACACGCACTTACACAAATGTATACATACGTATACGTACTTACACGTACTTACACGCACTTACTTGCACTTACACATACTTACACGTACTTACACGTACATACACGCACTTACACGCACTTACACACACTTACACGAACTTACACGCACTTACACATACCTACACGCACTTACACACACTTACACGCACTTACACGCACTTACACAAATGTATACATACGTATACGTACTTACACGTACTTACACGCACTTACACGCACTTACACAAATGTATACATACGTATACGTACTTACACGTACTTACACGCACTTACACGCACTTACACAAATGTATACATACGTATACGTACTTACACGTACTTACACGCACTTACACGCACTTACACAAATGTATACATACGTATACGTACTTACACGTACTTACACGCACTTACTTGCACTTACACATACTTACACGTACTTACACGTACATACACGCACTTACACGCACTTACACACACTTACACGAACTTACACGCACTTACACATACATACACGCACTTACACACACTTACACGTACTTACACATACCTACACATACTTACACGTACTTACACGCACTTATACGCACTTACACGAACTTACACTGCACTTACACGCACTTACACACATTTACACGCACTTACACACACTTACACACACTTTAAGCACTTACACGCACTTACACGTACTTACACGAACTTACACATACTTACACGCACTTACACTCACTTACACGAACTCAAACCGCACTAACACGCACTTACATGCACTTACACGCTCTTAAATGCACTCATATGCACTAACACACACTTACACATACTTACACACAGTTACACACACGTACACACACTTACACGCACTTACATGCACTTACACGAACTTACACGAAATAACACGCACTTAAACCACACTTACATACACTTACACACACTTACACGCACTTATATGCACTTACACATACTTACATGAACGTAAACCGTACTTACACGTACTTACACACACTTACATGCACTTACACGTACTTACACGCACTGATACGCACTTACACGCACTTGTACGTACTTACTCGCACTTACATAAACTTACACGCACTTACACGCACTAACTCAAAATTACACGTACTTAAACCACACTTACACGCACTTGCATGCACTTATACTCACTTATATGCACTAACACGTACTTACACGTACTTACACGCACTTACACACACATACATACACTTACACGCACTTACACACACTTACATGCACTTACACACACTTACACGCACTTACACGCACTTACACACACTTACATACACTTATACACACTTACACACACTTACACAAGTTTACACTAAATTACATCCACTTAACTACACTCACACGCACTTACACGCACTTACACACATTTACACGCACTTATACGCACTTATACCCAGTTACATGCACTTACACGCACTTAGACAAACTTAAACCGCACTTATAGGCACTTACACACTTATACATACTTACACGCACTTACACGCACTTACACCTTCCTACATGAACTTACACGTACTTACACGTACTTACACGTACTTACACGCACTTACTTGCACTAACACATACTTTCATGTACTTACACGTACTTACATGCACTTGCATGCACTTACACACACTTACACAAACGTACACGCACTTACATGCACTTACACACACTTACACGCATTTACACATACTTACACGCACTTACACGCACTTATACATACTTACTAGTACTTACATGCACTTACATGCACGTATACGCACTTACACGCACTTTTAGCACTTACACAGACTTACACACACTTACACAAACTTACACGTACTTACACGCACTTACACTCACTTGCACAAACTTAAACCGCACTTACACGCACTTACATGCACTTACATGCTCTTACACGCACTCACGCGCACTAACACGTACTTAGACGCACTTACACATACTTAAACGCACTTATACGCACATACATGCACTTACACGTACTTACACGCACTTACACGCACTTACACACACTTAGATGCATGTATACGTACTTACATGTACTTACACGTACTTTTATACACTTACACACACCTACACACACCTACACGAACTTACACGCACTTACACGCACTTACATGTACTTATACGCACTTACACACACTTACATGCACTAAAACACACTCTTATACATACTTGTACACACTTACACACACTTATACGCACTTACACACACTTACACATACTTACACACACTTACACGTACTTACACGCACTTACACGCACTTATACGCACTTACACGCATTTACACAAACTTACACAAGATTACACCCACTTAAAGTGTACTTACACGCACTTATACGCACTTACACGCACTTACACATACTTATACGCACTTACACGCACTTACCTGCACTTACACAAACTTAAACTGCACTTATACGCAATTACACACACTTACACGAATTTAAACTGCACTTACACACACTTACATGCAATTACACGCACTTACATGCACTCACACGCACTAACACGTACTTACACGCACGTACACATATTTACACATACTTACATGCACTTACATACACTTACACGTACTGAATGCACTTACACGCATTACACGCACTTATACACACTTACACACACTTACACGCACTTACACGTACTTACACGCACTTATACGCACTTACATTCATTGACACGGACTTACACGAACTTACATTCACTTACACAAACTAACACGTACTTACACGCACTTACACGCAATTATACACACTTACACCCATACTCGCACTTACACGCACTTACACGCACTTACACGCCCTTACACACACTTACACGCACTTACACGCATTTACACACACATACACGCACTTACACGAACTTACATTCACTTACACAAACTTACACGTACTTACACGCATTTACACATACTTACACGCACTTATACGTACTTACACGTACTTACATGCACGCAGACGTACGTATACACACTTACACAAACTTACACGCACTTACATATACTTACACGCACTCACACGTACTCACACATACTTATACACACTTATGCGCACTTATACGCACTTACACACACTTACACACACTTACATGCACTTACACGTACTTATACGTACTTACATGCACTTACACGCACTTACACACACTTACACGCACTTACACGCACTTACATGCAGTTACATATACTTACATGCTCTTACACGCACTTACACGCACTTACACACTTCTACATACACTTACACGTACTAACACGCACTTACACGCACTTACACACACTTACACGCACTTACACGTACGTACACGAACTTACACGCACTTACACATACTTGTATGTACTTACACGCAATTACACGAACTTACACGTACTTAAACCACATTTATACGCACTTACTGGCACTTACACACACTTGCATGCACTTACACGCACTTAGACGCACTTATACATACTTACATGCACTTATACACACTTACACACACTTACACGCACTTACACGCACTTGCACGTACTTACACGCACTTACAGGCACCTACACGCACCTACATGCACTTACACGTACTTACACGCACTTACACACACATACACACACTAACATGCACTTACACGTACTTGCACGTAATATACGCACTTACATGCACTTACACGTACTTACACGCACTTAGTCGCACTTACACTCACTTACATGCACTTACACGCACTTATACGTACTTACACAAACGTACACAAAATAACACCCACTTAAACTGCACTTACACGCACTTACACGCACTTATACGTACTTACACAAACGTACACAAAATAACACCCACTTAAACTGCACTTACACGCACTTACACGCACTTAGACACACATACATGCACTTACACACACTTACACGTACTTACACGCACTTACACGAACTTACACACACTTACACGTGCTTACATGCACTTACTCGTACTTACACGCACTTTCTTGCACTTACACATACCTACACATACGTACACATACTACACGCACTTACACGCACTTATACGTACTTACACAGACTTACACGCACTTACACACACTTACACATACTTAAACACACTTACACGCACTTACACGCACTTATACATGCTTTCATGCACTTACACGCACTTACACGTACTCACACAAACTTAAACTGCACTTAAACATACTTACACGGACTTACATGAACTTACACAAACTTACATACACTTACACTCACTTACACGAACTTAGACCGTGCTTACACGCACTTACATGCACTTACACGCTCTTACACGCATTTATACGTACTACCACACACTTACACGCACTTACACGTACTTACACGTACTTACACGCACTTACACGCACGTACATACACTTACACACACTTATACCTACTTACACACACTTACACGCACTTACACGCACTTACATGCACTTACACGCACTTACACGCACTTACACGCGCTTATACGTACTTGCACAAAGTTACATTCACTTACACAAGTTTACACATACTTACACGCACTTACATACACTTACACGCACTTATACGCACTTATACGCACTAACATACACCTACACGCACTTACACGTACTTACACGTACTTATACGCACTTAAACTTACACGCACTTCCATACACTTACACACACTTACACGCACTTATACGCACTTACACGCACTTACACGAACTTACATGTACTTACACGCACATACACGCACTTACACGCACTTACACAAACGTACACACTGTTACACGCACTTACACACACTTACACACACTTGCACATACTTACACGCCCTTTCTTACACTTACACGTACGTACATGCACTTACACTCACCTATACGCACTTACACACACTTACACACACTTACACGTACATACATGCACTTACACGCACTCACACATACTTACACGTACTTACACGCATTTCCACGCACTTACACACTCTTACACGCTCTTACACCACCTTACATGGACTTACACGCACTGATACATACTTACACGCACTTACACGCATTTACACGCACTTAAAGGCACTTACACGCACTTACACGCACTTACACGCACTTACACGTACTTACACGCACTTACACGCACTTACACACACTTACATGCACTTACACACACTTACACACACTTATACGCACTTACACGCACTTACACGCACTTACACACACTTACACGCACTTATACACACTTACATACACTTACACACACTTACACGCAGTTACATGCACTTACACGTACTTACACATACTTAAACCGCACTTACACGCACTTACACACACTTACACGCACTTACACGCACTTACACGCACTTTCACGCACTTACACAAACTTACACATACCTATACATACTTACATATACTTACACACATTTACTTGCACTTACACGTACTTACACGTTCTTACACGTACTTACACGCACTTACATACACTTACACATACTTACAGGAACTTACATGTACTTATACATACTTATACGCACTTACACGCACTTACACGCACTTACACATGCTTACACGCACTTACACGCAGTTACACGCACTTACACGCACTCACACCAACTTAAACTGTACTTACACGTACTTACATACACTTACACGTACTTACACACACTTACACATACGTTTAGCACTTACACACACTTACACACACTTATACAAACTTACACGTACTTACACGCACTAACACTCACTTACACGAACATAAATCACACTTGTACGCACTTACATGCACTTACACGCTCTTACACGCACTCACACGCACTAACACATACTTACACGTACTTACACGCACTTACACGCACTTACACACACTTACACACACTTATACAAACTTACACGTACTTACACGCACTAACACTCACTTACACGAACATAAATCACACTTGTACGCACTTACATGCACTTACACGCTCTTACACGCACTCACACGCACTAACACATACTTACACGCACTTCCACACACTTACACACACTTACACATACTTATACGCACATACACACACTTACACGCACTTACACGTACTTACCACGTACTTACACGCACTTATACGTACTTATACACACTAACATGCACTAACATGAACATACATTTACTTACACAAACTTACATGTATTTACACACACTTAAACGCACTTATACACACTTGTACGCACTTACACGCACTTACATGCACTTACACACACTTACACGCACTTACATACACGTACACGCACTTACACGTACTTACACACACTTACACGCACTTACACGAACTTACATTCACTTACACGAACTTATACATACTTACACGCACTTACACATACTTACACGCACTTACACACACTTACATGTACTTACACGCTTGTACACGCACTTACATGCACTTACACGCACTTACACGCACTTACACGTACTTACACACACTTACACAAACTTGTACGCACTTACACGCACTTACACATGCTTACAGGCACTTACATGTATTTACACGCACTTACACGCACTTACTTGCACTAACACATACTTACACGTACTTACACGCACTTACACATACTTACACGCACTTACACGCACTTACAAACACTTACACACACTTACATGCACTTACATGCACTTACATGCACTTACATTAACTTATACGTACTTACACAAACTTACACGTACTTTCACGCACTTATACACACCTACACACACTTACATGCACGTACACGCAGTTACACACACTTACACACACTTGCATGTACTTACATACACTTTCTTGCACTTACACACACTTACATGCACTGACACATACTTATACGCACTTACATGAACGTACACGCACTCACACGCACTTACATGTACTTACACGTACTTACACACACTTACATGTACTTACACGTACTTGCACGCCCTTACACACACTTACATGCTCTCACACGCTCTTGCACGAACTTATAGGTACTTATACATACTTATATGCACTTACACGCACTTACACGCATGCACTTACACGCATTCACACGCACTTACACAAACTTACACGTACTTACACGTACTTACATGCACTTACACACCCTTACACGCACTTACATGCACTTACACATACTTACACATATTTGCATATAGTTACACGTACTTACACGCACTTACACGCACTTACATGCAGTTACACGTACTTACACGTACTTTCACACACTTACACGCACTTACACAAACGTATACGAATTCACACACACTTACACGCACTTGTACGTACTTACACACTCTCATACCCTCTTACACGACCTTACACGCACTTACACATTCTTACATGCACTTATACGCACTTACATGCACTTAGACATACTTACACGCATTTACACGCACCTACACAAACGTACACGCATTAACACGCACTTACACGCACTTACACGCACGTACACGTACTGAGACGTACTTACACCTACGTACATGCACTTACACGCACTTACACATACTTACATGCACTCACACGCACTCATACACACTTACACACACACACACACGTATTTACAAGCACTTACACATACTTACACACACTTACCACGTACTTACACGCACTTACACGCACTTAGACGAACTTATATTCCCTCACACAAACTTACACGTACTTACACGTACTTACACGTACTTACACGTACTTACACGTACTTCCACGCACTTACACGCACTTATACGCACTTACACGCACTTACACGCACTTACACGCACTTACACGCACTTACATGCACTTACACGTACTTACTCACACTTACACATACTTACACGCACTTACATGCACTTACACGCACTTACACACACTTACATGCACTTATACGCACTTATACACACTTACACACACTTACATGTACTTACATGTACTTACAGGAGTTTACACGCACTTACACAAACTTACACGTACTTTCACGCACTTACACGCATAACATGCACTTATACGCACATACACGCAGTTAGACACACTTACATGTACTTACGCACACTTACACAAAAGTACACGTACTTACATGCACTTACACGCACTTACACGCACTTACACACACTTACACGTACTTACACGTACTTATACGCATTTACACGCTCTCAGACACTCTTACACGACCTTACACGCACTGATACATACATATCTGCACTTACACACACTTACATGCACTTACACGCACTTACACGCATTTACACGCACTTACACAAACTTACACGTACTTATACACACTTACATGTACTTACAGGTACTTACACACACTGATACACACTTATACGCACTAATACACATTTACACGCACTTATACATACTTACACGTACTCACACACACTCACACGCACTTATATGCACTTATATGCACTTACACACACTTACACGCACTTATACGCACTTATACACATTTACACGCACTTATACATACTTACACGTACTCACACACACTCACACGCACTTATATGCACTTATATGCACTTACACACACTTACACGCACTTATACGCACTTAAAGGCACTTACACGCACTTACACGCACTGACACGTACTTATACGTACTTACACACACTTACACGCACTTACACGCACTTATACATACTTACACACACTTACACGCACTTACATGCACTTATACACACTTACATGCACTTACACACACTTACACATACTTACACACACTTATACACTTTTACACACACTTCCACACACTAACAGACACTTACACCCACTTATACACACTTACACGCACTTATACGCACTTACACACACTTATACGCACTAACACATAGGCATGAAAATCCGGATATATCTGTCTCTTTTTGCAGGTATCCGCTATCCGGATATTTTCACTAGTCAGGTATCCGCTATCTGGATAGTTGCCTCAAATATCCGGATACTTACGGATACTTGCGGATACTTGCATTATCCGGATAGTTCAACGGATAGAAGTACGGATACACCCCGATACTTGTACGGATACCAGCGGATACCTCCGGATACTCACGGGCACCTTCAGAAAAAGCCACATATCTCCAGCTGATATCCACATCCAGATATATACGGATGTATCCGGATATCCTTGTAAGTTGTTTTCCAGGTACTACCTGCTATCCGGATATTGGAAGGATAGTGCGGATACCCCGGATAGCGGATATTGTTTTCTAATGCCTACTTACACGCACTTACACGAACGTATACGCACTTCAACCACACTTATACGTACTCACACGCACTTACACGCACTTATATGCACTTACAGGCACTTAGACATACTTACACGCACTTACACGCACTTACACACACTTATACACACTTACATACACTTACACGCACTAACATGCACTTACACGTACTTACACGTACTTACACGCACTTACACATACTTACACACACTTACACGCACCTTCATGCACCTACACGTACTTATACATACTAAGAGGTACTTACAGACACTTACATGCACTTACACACACTTACACGTACTATCACGCACTTACACGTACTTGCACGCACTTATACACACTTATATGCACATACACACACTTATACGCACTTACACGCACTTACACACAATTATACGCACTTACACGCACTTACATGCACTTACACAAACTTACACGAAATCACTTATACACACTTACACACACTTGCACGCACTTACACGCACTTATACGCACTTATACGCACTTACACGCACGAATACGCACTTACAGGCACTTATACGCACTTACACAAACTTACATTCACTTACACAAACTAACACATACTTTCACGCACTTACACGTATTTACACACACTTACTCACACTTACACGTACTTACACACACTTACACGCACTTATACGCACTTACACGCACTTACACGCACTTATACGCACTTACACACACTTACCCGCACTTACACGAACTTACATTCATTTACATGAACTTACACGTACTTACATGTACTTTCACATACTTACACGCACTTACATGTACTTATACATACTTACATGCACTTACACATTCTTACACACACTTACACGCACTTACACACACTTACACGTACTTACACGCACTTACACGCACTTACACAAACTTACAGGCACTTACACACACTTATACGTACATACACACACTTACATGCACTTACACGCACTTACACACACTTACACGCTCTTACACGCTCTGATACGACCTTACACGTACTTACACATAATTACATGCACTTACACGTACTTACATGCACTTACACACACTTACACGCACTTACACACACTTACACGTACTTACACGCACTTACACGCACTTACACGCACTTACACGTACTTACACGCACTTACACGCACTTAGACACACTTACACGCACTTACACGCACGTACATGCACTTACACGCACTTACACGAACTTATACATACTTACACGCACTTACGTGCACTTACACACACTTACACACACTTATACGTACGTACACGCACCTACAAACACTTACACGCACTTACACGCACTTATACGCACTTACACGCACTTACACACACTTACACGCTCTTACACGCTCTGATACGACCTTACACGTACTTACACATAATTACATGCACTTACACGTACTTACATGCACTTACACACACTTACACGCATTTACACATACTTACACAAACGTACATGCAATTACACGTACTGAGATGCATTAACACACACTTACACGCACTTATACAAACTTACACATACTTACATGCACTTACACGCAGTTACACGTACTTACACACACTTACACACAGTTACATGCACTTACACGCACTTACATGTACTTATACGCACTTACATGCACTTATACACACTTACACGCACTTATACGCTTTTGCACACACTTACTCGCACGAACACACAATTACACATACTTACACCTATTTACACGCACTTACACACACTTAAACGTACTTATACGCACTTACACGCACTTACACATACGTGTACGTACTTACACGCACTTACACGAACTTACATACACTAAAACCACACTTACACGCACTTACATGCACTTGCACGTACTTACATGCACTTACACATACTTACACACACTTACACACACTTACACGCACTTACATGCACTTACACGCACTTACTCACACTTACATGCACTTACACGCACATATACGCACTTACATGCACTTACATACACTTACACCTACCTACACGCACCTACACGCACTTATACGCACTTACATGCACTTACACGTACTTACACACACTTAAACACGCTAACACGTACTTGCATGCACTTACATACACTTACATGCACTTACACATACTTACGTGTACTTATGCGTACTTAGTTGTACTTACACTCACTTACACGCGCTTAGACGCACTTACACACTTTTATACGAACTTACACAAAGTTACACCCACTTAAACTGCACTTATACGTACTTCACGCACTTAGACGCACTTATACACACTTACACGTTCTTACACGCACTTACACGCACTTACACGAACCTAAACCGTACTGACACGCACTTCTACACACTTACACGCACTTATACGCAGTTACACGCACTTACATAAACTTCCACGTACTTACACGCACTTACACGTACTTACACGCACTTACTCGCATGTATGTGCACTTACACACACTTACACGGACTTACACACAGTTACACGCACTTATACGCACTTACATGCACTTACATGCACTTACATTCACTTACACGCACATACATGCACTTACACACACTTATACGCTTTTACACACACTTATACGCACTGAGAGACACTTACACGCACTTATACGTACTTACACGCACTTACACGCACTTACACACACTTACACACACTTACACACACTTCTACATACTAGCATGCACTTACACCAACTTACTCATACTTACACCACACTTACATGCACTTACACATACTTACACGTACGTACACGTACTTACACGCACTTACACGCACTTAGACACACTTACACGCACTTACACGCACGTACATGCACTTACACGCACTTACACGAACTTATACATACTTACACGCACTTACATGCACTTACACACACTTACACACACTTATACGTACGTACACGCACCTACAAACACTTACACGCACTTACACGCACTTATACGCACTTACACGCACTTACACACACTTACATGCACTAACATGCACTTATAAGCACTTGCACGCACTTACACAAACTTATACGCACTTACACGCACTTACACATACTTCCACACACTTACACGCACTTACGTACACTTACATACACTTACACGCACATACACGTACTTACACGCACGTATACGCACTTACACGGACTTAAACTGCACTTACACGCACTTATACACACTTATACACACTTATACGCACTTACAC
>SZWC01009763.1:44923-61217 GCA_023375785.1 Penium margaritaceum
GCACTTACACGCACTTACACACACTTACATGCACTAACATGCACTTATAAGCACTTGCACGCACTTACACATACTTATACGCACTTACACGCACTTACACATACTTCCACACACTTACACGCACTTACATACACTTACATACACTTACACGCACATACACGTACTTACACGCACGTATACGCACTTACACGGACTTAAACTGCACTTACACGCACTTATACACACTTATACACACTTATACGCACTTACACGCACTCACACGCACTCACACAAACTTTAACCGTACTTACACGCCATTAGACACACTTACACGTACTTATATGTACTTACAAGCATTTACACACAGTTACACAAACTTACACATACTTACACGCACTTACACGCACTTACACACACTTACACACACTTATACACACTTACACGCACTTACATGTACTTACACACACTTACACACACTTATACACACTTACACGCACTTACACGTACTTACACGTACCTACACGCACTTACATGCACTTACACGCACTTACAAGTACTTATAAGCACATACACGCACGTACACATACTTACACGCTTTTACATACACTTACATGCACTAACACGCACTTACATGCACTTACACGCACGTATACGTACTTATATGCAATTATACGCACTTACATGCACTTACACACACTTACACGTATTTACACCACACTTGTACGCACTTACACACACTTGCACGCACTCATAGGCACTTACACTTACTTATACGCACTTATACGCACTTATACGCACTTACATGCACTTACATGCACTCACATGCACTTAGACGCACTTACACATACTTACACGCACTTACAGGCACTTACACGCACTTACACGCACTTACACGCACTTACACCCACTTATACGCACCTACACGCACTTACACACACTTACATATACTTACACGTACTTACACACACTTACACGAACGTACATTCACTTACACATACGTACACGTAATTACACGCACTTACACGCACTTACACGTACTTACACGCATTTGCACACACTTATATGCACTTACACGTACTTACACACACTTACACGCACTTACACGCACTTACATCCACTTACACGCACTTACACAAACTGACAGTCACTTACACGAACTTACACGTACTTACACCTACTTACACGTACTTACACGCACTTACACGGACTTACACGCACTTACACACACTTACACGCACTTACAAGAACTTACACACACTTACACACACTTACACGTATGTACACGTACTTACATGTACTTACATGCACTTACACGCACTTACACGTGCTTACACGCACATACACGCACTTATATGCACTTACATGCACTTACTTGCACTTACACATACTTACACGTACATACAGGCACTTACACGTACTTATAAACACTTACACGCACTTACACGCAAGTACACGCACTTACACACACTCACAGGAACTTACATGCACTTACACAAACTTACACGTACTTATACGCACTTACACGCACTTACACGCACTTACACACACTTACACGCACTTACACGCAAGTACACGCACTTACACACACTCACAGGAACTTACATGCACTTACACAAACTTACACGTACTTATACGCACTTACACGCACTTACACGCACTTACACGTACTTTCTTGCACTTATACGCATTTACACGCACTTTCACGCACTTATAAGAACTTACACGCACTTACACACACTTATACAAACTTACACGCACTTACACACACTTACACGCACTTACATGCACTAACACATACTTACACACACTTAAACACACTTACACGCATTAACACACAATTACACAAACGTATACACACTTACACACACTTACACGCACGTACACACACTTACATGCACTAACACGCACTTATACATACTTACACACACTCATACGCACTTACACACACTTACACGCACTTATACATACTTACACACACTTATACACACTTATACGTACTTACACGTACTTACACGCACTTACACACACTTACATGCACTTACATGCACTTACACGTACTTACACGCACTTATACGTACTGACACTCACTTTTAGCACTTACACACACTTACACGCACTTACACAAACGTACACGTACTTACACACACTTACACGATCTTACACGAACTTTAACCGCACTTACACGCACTTGTATGCCCTTACACGCTCTTACATGCACTCACACGCACTAACACGCACTTACACACACGTACACGTACTTTCATGCACTTACACACACTTATACACACTTACACGCACTTACACACACACGCACTTATACGCATTCACACGCTCTTACATGCACTTTCACACACTTACACGAACTTACATTCACTTACATAAACTTACACATACTTACATGCACTTACACGCACTTACATGCACTTACACGCATTTACACACACTTATACGCACTTACACGTACTTACACGCACTCACATGTACTTACACGCACTTACTCGAACTGACAGTCACTTACACAAACTTACACGTACTCACACGTACTTACACGTACCTACACGTACTTACACGCACTTACACGCACATACACGCACTTAAACACACCTACACACACTTACACGTACTTACACATACTTACACGCACTTACACGTACTTACACGCACTTTCACACACTTACACACACTTTCACGCATTTACACGTACTTACACACACTTACACGTACTTACACATACTTACACGCACTTACACGTACTTACACGCACTTTCACACACTTACACACACTTTCACGCATTTACACGTACTTACACACACTTACACGGACTTACACGTACTTATTTGTACTTACACGTACTTACACATACTTACATGCACTTACACGCACTTACACACACTTGCACACACATACACGCACTTATACGCACTTACACGCATTTACACGCACTTTTACACACTCACACGAAATTACATGCACTTACACGAACTTAAACGTACTTATACACACTTACATGTACTTAAACGCACTTACACGCACGTTCTTGCACTTACACGTACTTAAACGCACTTACACACACTTACACAAACTTACACGCATTTAAACACACTTTCACGCACATACACGTACTTACACACACTGACACGTACTTACATACACTTACACGCACTTACACATACTTACACATACTTACACGCACTTACACACACTTACACACACTTACACGCACTTACACATACTTACACATACTTACACGCACTCACACGCACTCACATGCACTTACACGCACTTACACGCATTAATACGCACTTATACACACTTACACGTACTTACATACACTTATACGTACATATATACACTAACACGCACTTACACGTACTTACACACACTAACACATACTAACACGCACTTACACACACTTACATGCACTTACATGCACTTACATGCACTTATACGTACTTACACACACTTACACGCTTTTACACGCACTAATATACACTTACACACACTTACACACACTTACATGCACTTACATGCACTTACATGCACTTATACGTACTTACACACACTTACACGCTTTTACACGCACTAATATACACTTACACACACTTACACACACTTACACACACTTATACACACTTACACTTACACGTACTTACATGCACTTATACACACGTATACACACTTATACGCACTTATACGCACTTACACAAACTTACACGCACTTAAACCACACTTACATGCACTTACATGCACTTAGACGCACTTACACGCACTTATACACACTTATATGCACTTACACACACTTACAGGCACCTACATGCACCTACACACACAGTTACACGTACTTACATGGTCTTACACGCACTTACAGATACTTACATTCACTAACACGCACTTATACATACTGGCACGCACTTACATGCAGTTACACGTACTTACACGTACTTACACGCACTTACACGCACATACACACACTTACACGTACTTACATGTACTTACACGCACTTACACACACTTACATGGACTTACATGAACTTACACACACTTACATGCACTTATACGCACTTACACGTACTTACACGCACTTACACAGACTTCCACACTCTTACACACTCTTATACCACCTTATACACACTTACATGTACTTACATACACTCACACGTACTCACACGCACTTACACGCACTTACACGCATTTGCACACACTTACACACACTTACACGTACTTACACGCACTTACACGTACTTACACGCTTATTCACACACTTAGACGCAGTAACACGCACTTACTCGCACTTACACGCATTTACAGGCACTTATACGCACTTATGCACACTTACATGCACTTACACACACTTGTACGCACTTACACGCACTTACACAAACTTACACGCACTTAAACCACACTTACACGCACTTAAACCACACTTACACGCACTTACATGCACTTACACGTACTTACATGCACTTACACACACATACACACACTAACACGCACTTACACGCACTTGCACACACTTATACGCACTTACACGCACTTACACGCACCTACACGCACTTACACGCAGTTAGTCACACTTACACTCACTTACACGCACTTATACACACTAACACGCACTTACACGAACCTACACAACATTACACCCACTTAAACTGCACTTACACGCACTTTCACGCGCTTAGACTTACTTACACACACTTTCACGCACTTACACAAACTTACACACACTTTCACATGCTTACATGCACTTATACGTACTTACATGCACTTACTTGCACTTACACGTACTTACACATACTTACACGTACGTACACGCACTTACATGCACTTATATGCACTTACACAAACTTACACACACTTACATGCACTTACACATACTTAAACGCACTTACACGTACTTACACGCACTTACACATACTTACACGCACTTACACGAACTTACACGCACTTACACGAACTCAAACTGCACTAACACACACTTACACATACTTACACGCACTTATACGCACTTACACACACTTACACACACTTACACGTACTTACACGCACTTATACAAACTTACACATATTTACACTCACTTACATTTACTTACACGAACTTAAACCGCACTTACACGTACTTACATGCACTTACATGCTCTTACACGCACTTACACGCACTAACATGCACTTACACGTACTTACACGCACTTACACGTACTTACATGCACTTACATGCTCTTACACGCACTTACACGCACTAACATGCACTTACACGTACTTACACGCACTTACACGCACTTACATGTACTTACACGCACTTACACACACTCATACGCACTTACACGCACTCGTACATACTTACACGCACTTACACATACTTACATGCACTTAAACGCACTTACACACACTTACACAAACTTGCATTCACTTACACAAACTTACACGTACTTACACACACTTACACGCACTTACACGCACTTACACTCATTTACACACACTTACACGCACTTAGACAAACTTACACGTCCTTAAACGCACTTACACACACTTACACGCACTACACACACTTACACGCACTGCCAGCACTTTCACGCACTTACACGTACTTACACGTGCTTACACGTGCGTACATGCACTTACACGCACTTACACGCACTTACACGCACTTACTTGTACTTACACGTACTTACACGTACTTACACGCACTTACACGCACTTACACGCACTTACACACACTTATACATACTTACACCCACTTACACGCACTTACACGCACTTACACGCACGTATACGCAGTTATACACACTTACACGCACTTACACACACTTACATGCACTCACATGCTCTTACACGTACTTACACACACGTACACATACTTACATACACTTACAAGCACTAACACACACTTACATGCACTGACACACACTTATACGCACTTACACACACTTACACGCACTTACACATACTAACACGTACTCACACGCACTTGCACGTACTTAGACACACTTACATGCACTTACACGTACTCACACGTACTTACATGCACTTACACGCACTTACATGCACTTAGAGGCACTTACATACACTTACACGCACTTACATTCACTTACACACACTTACACGCACTTACACGCTTTTGCACATACTTATACGCACTAACACACACTTACACGCCCTAACACACACTTAAACGCACTTATATGCACTTACACACACTTAAACATACTTACACAAACTTACACAAACTTACACACACTTATACGCACTTACACGAACTTACACGCATTTAAACCACACTTACACGCACTTACACATACTTACACAAACTTACACAAACTTACACACACTTATACGCACTTACACGAACTTACACGCATTTAAACCACACTTACACGCACTTACACGCACTAACACGCACTTATACAAACTTACACGCACTTACACACACTAACACACACTTACACACTTACACGTACTTACATGCACTAACACGCACTTATACGTACTTATACACAATTATATGCACTTACACCCACTTAAACTGCACTCACACGTACTTAAACACACTTACACGCACTTACACGTACATACACGTACTTACACAAAGTAAGACGCACTTACACTTACTTACACGCACTTACACGCACTTACATGTACTTACACGCACTTACACGCACTTATACGCACTTACACGTACTAACACACACTTACTTGCACTTACACATATTTACACCCCCTTACACGCACTTACACGCACTTACACGCACTTACACATGCTTACATGCAATTACACGAACTTACACGCACTTGCTTGCACTTACACGTACTTACACATACTTACACGTACTTACACGCACTTACACACACTTCTACGCATTTACACACACTTATACGCACTTACATGCACTTACACGCACTTACACGCACTTACACGCACGTACATGCACTTACACGAACTGACAGTAACTTACACGAAGTTACACGTGCTTACACGTACTTACACGTGCTTACACGCACTAACACGCACTTACACACACTTTCATGCACTTACACGCACTAACACATACTTACATGCACTTACACACACTTGCACGCACTTACACGTACTTACACGTACTTACACGCACTTACACGCACTTACACATGCTTATATGCACTTACACGCACTTACATGCACTTACACGCACTTACGTGCACTTACACGTACTTACACGTACTTACATGCACTTACACACACTCACATACACTTACACGTACTTACACGCACTTACACACACTCACAGGAACTTACATGCACTTACACAAACTTACACATACCTATACGCACTTACACACACTTACACGCACTTATATGCACTTTCTTGCACTTTATTGCACTTACACGCACTTACACGCACTTTCACACACTTACATGCACTTTCATGCACTTACACGCACTTACACGAACTTACACGCACTTTCACATACTTACACGAACTTACACAAACTTACACGCACTTATACGCACTTACACGCACTAACACGCACTTACACGCACTTCTACATACTTATATGTATTTACATACACTTACACAAACTTACACACACTTACACGCACTTACACGCATGTATACACACTTACACGCACTGACACGCACTTAAATATACTTACACACACGTTCACGCACTTATACATACTTACACACACTCACATGCACTCACACGCACTCACACGTACTTACACGCACTTACACGTACTTCCACACACTTACACGTACTTACACGCACTTAACGTACTTACACGCACTAACATATACTTACACGTACTTACATGCATTTACACATACTTATACGTACTTACACACACTTACATGCACTTACATGCACTTACACACACTTACACACACTTACACGCACTTGCATGCACTTATACGCACTTTTACGCACTTACATGCACTTATACGCACTCATATGCCCTTACACCCACTTACACGTACTTACACGTACTTATACCCACTTACACAAACTTACACACACTTACACGCACTTATACGAACTGAAACAGCAATTATAGTTACTTACACGCACTTACACACAGTGACACACACTTTTAGCACTTACACGCACTTACACGCACTTATACAAACTTACTTGTACTTACACGCACTTACACTCACCTACACGAACGTAAACCGCACTTACACGCACTTGTATGCCCTTACACGCTCGTATACGCACTCACACGTACTAACACGCACTTACACACAGTTACACGGACTTACACGCACTTACACGTACTTACACACACTTACACGCATTTACACACACCGATACGCACTTACACGTACTTACACACACTTACACGCATTTACACACACCGATACGCACTTACACGTACTTACACACACTTACACGCATTTACACACACCGATACGCACTTACACGTACTTACACACACTTACACGCATTTACACACACCGATACGCACTTACACGTACTTACACACACTTACACGCATTTACACACACCGATACGCACTTACACGTACTTACACACACTTACACGCATTTACACACACCGATACGCACTTACACGTACTTACACACACTTACACGCATTTACACACACCGATACGCACTTACACGTACTTACACACACTTACACGCATTTACACACACCGATACGCACTTACACGTACTTACACACACTTACACGCATTTACACACACCGATACGCACTTACACGTACTTACACGCACTTACATGCACTTATACGCACGTATACATACTTACACGAACTGACAGTCACTTACACGAACTTACACGTACTTACACATACTTACAGGTACTTGTAAGCACTTACACGCACTTAGACACACTTACACACACTTACACGCACTAACACGTACTTACATGCATTTACACACACTTACACGCACTTACACACACTTACTCGTACTTACACGCACTTACACGTGCTTATACGCACTTACACACACTTACATGCACTTACACGCACTTACTTGCACTTACACCTACTTACACATACTTATGTGCACATACACACACTCACACACACTTACACGCACTTACATGCACTTACACGCACTTACACACACTCACATGAACTTACATGCACTTACACAAACTTACACGTACATATACGCACTTACACACACTTACATGCACTTACACGCACTTACACGCACTTACACAAACTTACACGTACTTACACGCACTTACATGAACTTACACGCACTGACACGCACTAACACGCACTTATACACACTTACACACACTTAGATGCATTTACACACACTTACACAAACTTACACACACTTACACGCACTTACACGCATGTATACGCACTTACACGTACTGACACGCACTTACACATGCTTACACACACGTACACGCACTTATACATTCTTACACACACTCACACGTACTCACTCTGACTCACACGCACTTACACATACTTACACGCACTTACACGTACTTCCACACACTTACACGCACTTACACACACTTATACGCACTTACACGCACTAACACACACTTACACGCACTTACATGCACTTACACGTACTTACACGCACTTACACACACTTACATGCACTTACACGTACTTACACGCACTTACATGCACTTACACGTACTTACACGCACTTACACACACTTACATGCACTTACATGCACTTACACTTACTTACACACACTTACACGCACTTGCATGCACTTATACGCACTTATACGCACTTACATGCACTTATACGCACTTATACGCACTTACACCAACTTACACGTACTTACACATACTTCTACACACTTACACAAACTTACACACACTTACACGCACCTACACGAACTGAAACAGAAAATACACGTACTTACACGCACTTACATGCAGTGACACACACTTTTAGCACTTGCACGCACTTACACGCACTTACACGAACTTACACGTACTTACATCCACTTACACTCACCTACCCGAACGTAAACCGCACTTACACGCACTTGTATGCCCTTACACGCTCTTATACGCACTCAGACACACCAACACGCACTTACACACAAGTACACGCACTTTCACGCACTTACACAAACTTATATGCACTTACACGTACTTACACATACATACACGCATTTTCACACACTTACACACACTTACATGCACTTATACACACTTACACGAACTTACATTCACTTACACAAACTTACACGTACTTACATGCACTTACACGTACTTACATACACTTAGACACATTTATACACACTTATACGCACTTACACGCACTTATACGTACTTACACACACTTACACGTACTTACACACAGTTACACGCACTTACACGCATTTACACGAACTGATAGTCACTTACACAAACTTTCACGTACTCACACATACTTACACGTACTGACACATACTTGCAGGCACTTACACGCACTTACACGCACTTACACGTACTTACACACACTTACACGCATTTATACACACTTGCACGTACTTACTTGTACCTATACGTACTTACACGTACTTACATGCACTTACACACACTTATACGTACTTACAATCACTTGCACACACTTACACGCACTTACACACACGCACAGGAACTTACATGAACTTGCACGAACGTATGCATACTTTTGAGCACTTACACGCACTTACACGCACTTATACAGACTTTCGTGTACTTACACGCACTTACACGCACTTTCACGCACTTACATGCACTTACACACACTTACACGCACTTACACGAACTTATACACACTAAGACACACTTACACACACTTACATGCACTTAAACGTACTTACCTACACTTACATGCATTTACACACACTTACACAAACTTACACGCACTTGCACGCACTTACACGCACGTACACGCACTTACACATACTGACACGCACTTACAAACACTTAAATGCACATACACGTACTTACACGTACTTACACGCACTCACACGCACTCACACGCACTTACACGTACTTACACGTATGTATATGCACTTACACACACTTGCACACACTTACACGCACGTATACACACTTACACGCACGTATACACACTTACACGCACTAACACGCACTTAAAGACACTTACACACACTTATACATACTTACTCATACTTACACGAACTTACATGCACTTACATACACTTACACGCACTTACATGCAATTACACGCACTTACACGCACTTACATGCTTTTATACGCACTAACACGTACTTACACACACTTGCACATACTTACACACACTTACATGCACTTACACTTAGTTATACGCACTTACACGCACTTACACGCACTTATACGTACTTATATGAACTTACACATACTTAAACCAAACTTACACACACTTACATGCACTTACACGCACTTATACGCACTTATATGAACTTACACATACTTAAACCACACTTACACACACTTACATGCACTTACACGCACTTACACGCACTTACACGCACTTATACGCACTTACATGCACTTACAGGCACCTACACGCACCTAAACGCACTTACACACACTTACATGCACTTACACACACTTACACGTACTTACAGATACTTACATGCACTAACACGCACTTACACGCACTTGCATGTACTTACACGCACTTACACGCACTTACACACACTTACACACACTTACACACACTTACACGCACTTACACGCACTTACGCGAACTTACACAAAACTACATACACTTAAACTGCACTTACACGCACGTACACGTACTTAAATGCACTTACATGCACTTACACGCACTTACACATATTTACACGGCCTTAAACTGCACTTACATGCACTTACACACACTTACACGTACTTACATGCACTTACATGCACTTACACAGACTTACACGAACTTACACATACTTATACGCACTTACAGGCACTTACACATACTAACACGTACTTACACGTACTTACACGCACTTACACACACTTACACACACTTGCATGTGCTTACATGCACTTACACGTACTTATACGCACTTACTTGCACTTACACGCACTTACACCCACTTACACGCACTAACACACACACACACTTACATGTGCTTACATGCACTTACTTGCACTGACACGTACTTACACATACTAACACGTACGTACACTCACTTACATGCACTTACACACACTTACACTTACTTACACACACTTACACATACTTATACAAACTTAAACTGCACTTACACGCACTTACACACACTTATACGCACTTACAGGCACTTGCACACACTTATACACACTTATATGCACTTACACGCACTTACACACACTGACACGCACTTATACACACTTACACACACTTACACACACTTACACACACTTACACGAACTTACACGAAATTATATCCACTTAAAGTGCACTTACACGTACTGACATGCTCTTACACGCACTTACACATTCTTACACGCACTTACACGTACTTAGAAGCACTTACACAAACTTAAACTGCACTTACACGCACTTACACACACTTACACGAACTTACACATGCTTTTAGTACTTACATTCACTTACACGCACTTATACAACTTACACGTACGTACACGCTCTTACACTCACTTACACGAACTGAAACCGTACTTACACGCACTTACATGCACTTACACACTCTTACACGCACTCACACACACTAACACACACTTACACGCACTTATACACACTTACACGCACTTACTGCACTTACACATATTTACACGTACTTACACGCACTTACTCACACTTACACGCACTTACACGTACTAACATGCACTTACACCCACTTACACAAACTTACATTCACTTACACAAACTTACACGTACTTACATGTACTTACACACACTTACATGTACTTACACACACTTACACACACTTACACGCACTTACACATACTTACACGCACTTACACGCACTTACACGCACTTACACACACTTACACGCACTTACACGAACGTACACGCACTTACACGTACTTAGACGTACTTACACGCACTTACACACACTTACATGCACTTACACGTACTTACACGCACTTACACGTACTTACACACACTTATACGCACTTACACACACGTACACACACTTACACGTCCCTACATGCACCTACACACACTTACACACACTTACACCCACTTACACGTACTTACACGCACTTACACGCACTTATACACACTTACACACACTTGCACACACTTACACGTACTTACACACACTTACATGCACTTATACACACTTACATGCACTTACACATACTTACAAGCACTTACAAGCATTTACACGCACTTATACGCACTTACACACACTTACACACACTTACATACACTTATACGCACTAACACGCACTTACACGCATTTACACCACACTTACACCCACTTACACGCACTTATTCCCAATTATACGCACTTACACTTACTTATATGCACTTATATGCACTTATACGCACTTAAACGCACTTACATGCACTTACATGCGCTTAGACGCACCTACACATACTTACACCCACTTACACGTACTTACACACACTTACATGCACTTACACACACTTACACCCACTTACACGCACTTATTCCCAATTATACGCACTTACACTTACTTATATGCACTTATATGCACTTATACGCACTTAAACGCACTTACATGCACTTACATGCGCTTAGACGCACCTACACATACTTACACCCACTTACACGTACTTACAGACACTTACACGTACTTACACGAACTTATACGCACCTACACGTACTTATATGCACTTACACGCACTTACATGCACTTACACACACTTACACCCACTTATACATACGTACACATACTTACACACACTTACACACACTTAAACACACTTACACACACTTATATGCACTTACATGCACTTACACACACTTACACGCACTTACACGCACTTACACTCACTTACACGCACTTACACGAACTGACAGTCCCTTACACGAACTTACACGTACTTACACGTACTCACACATACTTACACGTACTTACAGGCACTTACACGTACTTACATGCACTTACACGCATTTACACGAACTTACACGCACTTACACGCACTTACACGCACTTACACGCACTTACATGCACTTACATGCACTAACACGCACTTACACGTGCTTACACACACTTACACGCACTTACATCACTTACATGCACTTACTTGCACTTACACGTACTTACACGTAATTACATGCACTTACACGTACTTACACACACTTACATGCACTTACACGCACGTACACGCACTTACACATACTCACAGGAACTTACATGCACTTACACAAACTTACACGTACTTATACACACTTACACGCACTTACACGCACTTATACGTACTTTCTTGCATGTACACGTACTTACACGCACTTACACGTACTTACACACACTTACACGCACTTACACGCACGTACACGCACTTACACATACTCACAGGAACTTACATGCACTTACACATACTTACTCGTACTTATACACACTTACACGCACTTACACGCACTTATACGTACTTTCTTGCATGTACACGTACTTACACGCACTTACACGTACTTACACACACTTACACGCACTTACACGCACGTACACGCACTTACACATACTCACAGGAACTTACATGCACTTACACATACTTACTCGTACTTATACACACTTACACGCACTTACACGCACTTATACGTACTTTCTTGCATGTACACGTACTTACACGCACTTACACGTACTTACACACACTTACACGCACTTACACGCACGTACACGCACTTACACATACTCACAGGAACTTACATGCACTTACACATACTTACTCGTACTTATACACACTTACACGCACTTACACGCACTTATACGTACTTTCTTGCATGTACACGTACTTACACGCACTTACACGTACTTACACACACTTACACGCACTTACATGCAGTAACACATACTTACACGCACTTACACACACTTACACGCATTTACACACACTTACACAAACTTACACTCACTTACACACACTTACACGTACATACACACACTTACATGCACTTACACGCACTTATATATACATACACACACTCACACGCACTTATACATACTTACACATACTTATATATACTTACACACACTTACACGTACTTACACGCACTTACACGCACTTACACACACTAACATGCACTTACACGCACTTACATGTACTTACACGTACTTACACGCACTTACACACACTTACATGTACTTACATGCACTTACACATACTTACACGTACTTACACACACTTTTAGCACTTATACGCACTTACACGCACTTACACAAACTTACACGTACTTACACGCACTTACACTCACTTACACAAACTTAAAATGCACTTACACACACTTGTATGCCCTTACATGCTCTTACACGCACTCACCTGTACTAATACACACGTACACACACGTACACGCACTTTCACGCACCTACACACACTTATACACACTTACACGCACTTACACGCACTTACACACACTTACACGCACTTACACGCACTTACATGCACTTTCACATACTTACACGGACTTACATTCACTTGCACAAACTTACACGTACTTACATGCACTTACACGCACTTACACACACTTACATGCACTTACACGCACTTACATGTACTTATACGCATTAACACGAACTGACAGTCACTTATACAAACTTACACGTACTCACACGTACTCACACGTATTGACACGTACTTACACGTACTTGCACATACTTACACCCACTTAAACACACTTACACACACTTACACATACTTACACGTACTTACACGCACTTACATGCACTTACAGGTACTTACACATACTTACACGTACTTACACGCACTTACACGTACTTACACACACTTACACACACTTACATGCACTTACACATACTTACTTGTACTTACTTATAGTTACATGTACTTACATGCACTTAAACGTACTTACACGCACTTACACACATTTACATGCACTTACACGCACTTCCATGCATTTACACGCACTTACACACACTCACATGAACTTATATGCACTTACACGAACTTACAGGTACTTGTACGCACTTACACGCACTTACACGCAATTACACGTACATTCTTGCACTTACACGTACTTACACGCACTTACACGCACATTCACGCACTTACACGCAATTACACACACTAATACGTACTTACACACACTTACACGCACGTACACGCACTTACACGCATTTATACGCACTTATTCACACTTACACATACTTACACACACTTATACGCACTTACACGCACTAACACGCACTTACACGTACTTACACACACTTACACGTACTTACACGCACTTACACATACTTACATGCACTTACAT
>SZWC01009763.1:61437-86619 GCA_023375785.1 Penium margaritaceum
GCAATTACACACACTAATACGTACTTACACACACTTACACGCACGTACACGCACTTAAACATACTTACACGCACTCACACGCACTCACATGCACTTACACGCACTTACACGCATTTATACGCACTTATACACACTTACACATACTTACACACACTTATACGCACTTACACGCACTAACACGCACTTACACGTACTTACACACACTTACACGTACTTACACGCACTTACACATACTTACATGCACTTATATGCTTTTATACGTACTTACATGCACTTACACATTCTTACACACACTTACACGCTTTTACAGGCACTAATACACACTTATACACACTTACACACACTTATACACCCTTACACGCACTTACTCTTACTTACACGCACTTACATGCACTTACACCCACTTATACACACTTATACGTACTTATACCCACTTACACAAACTTACACGCACTTAAACCACACTTACATGTACTTACATGCACTTACACGTACTTACACGCACTTACACACCCTTAGATGCACTTACACACACTTACACGTACTTACATGCACTTACACGCACTTACATGTACTTACAGATGCTTACATGCACTAACACGCACTTATACGTACAGGCACGCACTTACACACACTTACACGCACTTACACGTACTTACACGCACGTACATGAACTTACACACACTTACACGTACTTGCACGCACTTACACGAACTTACACAAAATTACATCCACGTAAACTACACTTATACGCACTTACACGCACTAAAACGCACTTACATGCACTTACACGTTCTTACACGCACTTACACGAACATAAACCGCACTTACACGCACTTACAAGCACTTACACGCACTTACATGCACTTACACGTACTTACACAAACGTATACGTACTTACACACACTTACACACACTTACACATACTTACACACACTTACACACACTTACACGCACTTACATGCACTTACACGTACTTATACACACTTACTTGCACTTACACGCACTTACACGCACTTACACACACTTACACACACTTACACGCACTTACACGTGCTTACATGCACTTACACGTACTTACACGTACTTACTTGTACTTACACGTACTTACACGTACTTACACGTACGTACACGCAATTACATGCACTTACACACACTTACACGTACTTACACGCACTTACACGCACTTACATGCACTTAAACGCACTTACTTGTACTTACACGTACTTACACGTACTTACACGTACTTACACGTACTTACACGTACTTACACGTACTTACACGTACTTACACGTACTTACACGTACTTACACGTACTTACACGTACTTACACGTACTTACACGTACTTACACGTACTTACACGTACTTACACGTACGTACACGCAATTACATGCACTTACACACACTTACACATACTTACACGTACTTACACGCACTTACACGCACTTACACGAACGTAAACTGCACTTACACGCACTTACACGCACGTATACGTACTTACACGCACTTACACACACTTATATGCACTTACACGCACTTACACATACTTACAGACACTTACACAAACTTACACAAAATCATATCCACTTAATGTACACTTAAACGCACTTACACACTCTTACACGCACTTACGCATACTTACACGCACTTACACGCATTTATACGCACTTACACAAACTTAAACTGTACTAACATGCACTTACACGCGCTTATACGCACTTACACGCACATTTAGCACTTACACGCACTTACACGCACTTACACGAACTTACACGTACTTACACGCACTTACACTCACTTACATGATTTTAAACCGCACTTACACGCACTTACATGCACCTATACACTCTTTCACGCACTCACACACACTGACATGCACTTACACGCACTTACACACACTTACACGCACTTTCACGCACCTAGAGGCACTTACACGTACTTACACGTACTTACACGCACTTATACGTACTAACATGCACTTACATGCACTTACACAAACTTACATTCACTTACACAAACTTACACATACTTACACGCACTTACACACACTTACATGCACTTACACTTACTTCCACACACTTACATGCGCTTACACGCACTTACACACACTTATACGCACTTACACACACTTACACGAACTTACACGCACTGCCACGAACTAACATTCACTTACACAAGCTTACACATATTATACGCACTTACACGTACTTACACGCACTTACAGGCACTTACACGCACTTACACGTACCTACACGCACTTACATGTACTTACACGCACTTACATGCACTTACATGCACTTACACACACTTACATGCACTTACACGCACTTACACACAGTTACACGTGCTCACACGCACTTACACGCACTTACATGCACTTAAACGCACTTACTTGTACTTACACGTACTTACACGTACTTACACGTACTTACACGCACTTACACATACCTACACGCACTTACACACACTTACACACACTTACATGCAAGTACATGGACTTACACGTACTCAGAGGAACTTACACGCACTTACACGAACTTACACGTACTTACACGCACTTATACGCACTTACATGCACTTACACGCACTTTCTTACACTTACACGTACCTACACGCACTTACATGCACTTTCACATACTTACATGCACTTACATGTACTTACACGTGCTTACACACACTCACACGCACTTCCACCCACTTAAGGGCAATTATACGCACTTACACGTACTTACACGCACGTATACGCACTTACACGTACTTACACGTACTTACACGTACATACACACACTTACACGTACTTACACATACTTACATATACTTACACGCACTTACACACACTTACACGTACTTACTTGCACTTACACGTACTTACACGTACTTACATGCACTTACACGCACTTATATGCACTTACACATACTTACATGCACTTACACGTACTTACATGCACTTACACACACTCATAGGAACTTACATGCACTTACACAAACTTACACGTACTTATACGCACTTACACGCACTTACACGCACTTACACACACTTTCTTGCACTTATACGCACTTACACGCACTTTCACGCACTTACACGTACTTACACACACTCACAGGAACTTACACGTACTTACACGAACGTATACGTACTTATACGCACTTACACGCACTTACATGCACTTACACGCACTTACACGCACTTACACGCACTTACACACACTTACACGTGCTTACACGCACTTACACACACTTACATGCACTTAAACGCACTTACTTGCACTTATACCTACTTGCATGTACTTACACGCACTTACACCCACTTACACGTACTTACACGCACTTACACACACTTACACGTACTTACATGCACTTACATGCACTTACACACACTCACAGGAACTTACACGCACTTACACGAACTTACACGTACTTACACGCACTTATACACACTTATATGCACGTACACGCACTTTCTTGCACTTACACGCACTTAAACGCACTTATACACACTTTCACGTACTTATATACACTTACACGTACTTACACGTACTTACACACACTATCACGCACTTACACCTACTTAAACGCACTTACATGCACTTACACGCACTTACACGCACTTACACGCACTTACATGCACTTACACGCACATACACACACTTACACGCACTTACACATACTTACATACACTTACATGCACTTACACACACTTACACGTACTTCCTTGTACTTACACGTACTTACACGTACTTCCATGAAATTACACGCACTTATACGCACTTACACACACTTATATGCACTTACACGTACTTACATGCCCTTACACACACTCACAGGAACTTACATGAACTTACACAAACTTACACATACTTATACGCACTGACACGCACTTACACACACTTTCTTGCACTTACACGCACTTACACGCACTTTCACACACTTACACGTACTTGCACGTGCTCACAGGAACTTACACGTACTTACATGAACTTATACGTACTTACACGCACTTACACGCACTTACACGCACTTACATGCACTTACACGCACTTACACGTACTTACATGCACTTACATGCACTTACACGCACTTACACAAACTTACACGCACTAACACACACTTATACGTACTTACACGCACTTAAACGCACTTACACGCACTTACACGTACTTACATGAACACAACGTACTTACATGCACTTACTTGCACTTACACACACTTACACCCACTTACACACACTTATACACACTTACATGCACTTACACGTGCTTACATGCACTTACACGTACGTACACACACTTACTTGTACTTACACGTACTTATACATACTTACACGTACGTACACGCACTTACATGCACTTACACGTGCTTACATGCACTTACACGTACGTACACACACTTACTTGTACTTACACGTACTTATACATACTTACACGTACGTACACGCACTTACATGCACTTACACATACTTACACATACTTACACACACTTATATGCACTTACATGCACTAACATAAACTTAAACTGCACTTACACGTACTTACACGCACTTATACGCACTGACACACACTTGCACACACTTATACGCACTTATACGCACCTACACGCACTTACACACACTTACACGCACTTACACACACTTACACACACTTACACGTACTTACATAAACTTACACGAAGTTATATCCACTTAAAGTGCACTTACACGCACTTACACGCACTTACACGCACTTATACATACTTACACGCACTTACACGCACCTACACTTACTTACACAAACTTAAACTGCACTTATACGCACTTACACGCACTTACACGCAATTTTAGCACTTACACGCACTTACACGTACTTCCACGAACTTACACGTACTTACACGCACTTATACTCACTTACACGAACATAAACCGTACTTACACGCACTACCATGCACTTACACACTCTTACACATACTCATACATACTAACACACACTTACACACACTTACACACACTTACACACACTTTCATGCACATACACGCACTTACACGTACTTACACACACTTATACATACTTACACGCACTTACACGTACTAACATGCACTTACATGAACTTTCATTCACTTACACAAACTTACACGAACTTACACGCACTTACACACACTTCCGTGTACTTACACACACCTACACACACTTACATACACTTACACGCACTTACACGCACTTATACGCACTTACAAGCACTTACATGCACTTACACGCACTTACACGCACTTGCACAAACTAACATTCACTTACACGAACTTACATGTACGTACATGCACTTACACGCACTTACACATACTTAGAGGTACTTACACGCACTTACACACACTTACACGCACTTACACATACTTACACTCACTCTCACGCACTTACACATACTAACACGCACTTACACGCACTTACATGCACTTAAACCTACTTGCACGCACTTACACGTGCTTACACGCACTTATACACACTTATATGCACTTAAACATACTTACTTGCACTTATACGTACTTACACGTACTTACACGCACTTACACGTACTTACATATACTTGCATGTACTTACATACACTTACACGCACTTAGATGCACTTAGACGCACTTACACGCACTCACAGGAGCTTACACACACTTATATGCACATACATGCACTTATACGCACTTTCTTGCACTTACACGCACTTACACGCACTTACACGCACTTAAACATACTTACACGCACTTACACACACTTACACGTACTTACACACACTTACACGCTCTTACACGTTCTTACACAACCTTACACGTACTTACACATACTTACACACACTTACATGCACTTACACACACTTACACACACTTACACGCATTTACACGCACTTACACAAACTTACACGCACTTATACACACTTACACGCACTTACACACACTTACACACGCTGACACGCACTTACACATACTTACACGCACTTACATGCACTTACACACACTTACACACACTTACACGCATTTACACGCACTTACACAAACTTACACGCACTTATACACACTTACACGCACTTACACACACTTACACACGCTGACACGCACTTACACATACTTACACGTACTCACATGCACTCACACGCACTCACACGCACTTTCACACAATGACACGTACTTACACGCACTTACATGCACTTACACGCACTTACCCAAACTTATACGCACTTACACACACTTTTACGCAGTTATACACACTTACACGTACTTACATGCACTTATACGTGCTTACACACACTTACACGCACTTACACGCACTTACACAACTTAACACGCACTAACACGCACTTACACGTACTTACACACACTTACACACACTTACACGTACTTACACGCACGTATACTTACTTACATGCACTTACATGCACTTACACGTACTTACACATAAATACACGTACTTACACGTACTTATACGAACGTACACATACTAAAACCTCACTCATATGCCTTTACATGCACTTACACGCACGTACATGCACTTACACGTAGTTACACGCACTTCCACGCACTTACACGCACTTACATGCACTTATACATACTTATGAGCACTCACACGCACTCACACGTACTCACATGTACTTTCACGCACTTATACGTACTTATACGCACTTATACATACTTACACACACTTACAGACACTTACATGCACTAACATGTACTTACACGCACTTACACGTACTTATACGCACTTATACATACTTACACACACTTACAGACACTTACATGCACTAACATGTACTTACACGCACTTGCATGCACTTACACACACTTACACGCACTTAGACATACTTACACGCACTTACACAAACTTACACACACTTATACGCACTTACACAAACTGACATTCACCTACACAAACTTACACTTACTTGCACGCACTTATCTGCACTTACACGCAGTTTCACGCACTTATACATACTTACATGGGCTTACACGTACTTACATGTACTTACACGCACTTATACGTACTTACATACACTTATACGCACTTACACGCACTTGTACGCACTTACACGCACTTACACTTGCTTACACGCACTTACACGCACTTACACGCACTTACATGCACTTACACGTACTTACAGGTACTTACACGCACTTACACGCACTTACACGCACTTACATGCACTTACTTGCACTTACACGTACTTACAGGTACTTACACGCATTTACACGCACTTACACGCACTTACACACACTTACACGCACTTACACGCACTTACACACACTTACACATACTCACAGGAACTTACACACACTTATACGAACTTACACATACTTACACGAACTTACACGGACTTACACGCACTTACGCACACTTTCTTGCACTTACACGCACTTACATGCACTTACACGTACGTTCACACACTTATACGTACTTACACAAACTTACACGCAATTATACACACTTACACGCACTTACATGCACTTACACGTACGTTCACACACTTATACGTACTTACACAAACTTACACGCAATTATACACACTTACACGCACTTACACGTACTTATACGCACTTACACACACTTACACGCACTTACACACACTAACACACTCTTACACGCTCTTATACAACCGTATACGTACTTACACATACTTACACACACTTACACGCACTTACACAAACTTACATGCACTTACATGCATTTTCACGCACTTACACAAACGTATACGCACTTACACGCACTTATACATACTTACATGCACTGACACACACTTACACGTACTTACACGCACTTACACGCACTTACACATACTTACGAGCACTCACACGTACTCACACGCACTCGCACATATTTTCACGCACTTCCATGTACTTACATGCACTTACACGCACTTACATGTACTTACACGCACTTGCACGCACTTACACACACTTACACGCACTTATACGCACTTACACGCACTTACACATACTTACAATCACTTATACGCACTTACAAGCACTTGTATGCACTTACACGCACTTACACGTACTTACATGCACTTACACGCAATTACATACTTTTACACGCACTAACACGCACATACATGCACTTACACGTACTTACACGCACTTACACGCAATAGTACTTACTTACACGCATGTTACACACACTTACACGCATTTACACAAACTTACAAGCACTTAAACCATACTTACATGCACGTACACGCACTTAAACGCAATAATACTTACTTACACGCACTTATACGCACTTACACACACTTACACAAACTTACAAGCACTTAAACCATACTTATACGCACGTACATGCACTTACACGCACTTACACGCACTTATACGCACTTACACACACTTACACAAACTTACAAGCACTTAAACCATACTTATACGCACGTACATGCACTTACACGCACTTACACGCACTTACACGCACTTACACGTACCTATGTACACTTCTATGCACCTACACGTACCTACTCGCACTTACACGCACTAACACACACTTACACATACTTACACGCACTTACACGCACTTACACGGACTTACACATACTTGTACATACTTACACGCACTTACACGCACTTATACGCTCTTACACGCACTTACACGAGCTTACACAAAATTACACCCACTTAAACTGCACTTACATGCACTTACATGCACTTACACGCACTTACACGAGCTTACACAAAATTACACCCACTTAAACTGCACTTACATGCACTTACATGCACTTACACGTACTTACACGCACTTACACGTACTTACACGCACTTACACATACTTACACGGACATAAACCGCACTTATACGCACTTACACACACTTACATGCACTTACACGTACTTAAAACACACTTACACGCACTTACACAAACTTACACGTACTTACACGCACTTCCACACTCTTACACGAACTTACACGCACTTACAAGCACTTACACACACTGACGCGCACTTCCACGTACTTATACCTACTTACTTGCACTTACTCCACTTGCAACCACTTACACGCACTTACACGCACTTACACGCACTTACACGTTGTTACATGCACTTACACATGCTTTCCCACACTTACTTGCATTTCCACGTACTTATACTTACTTGTACGTACTTACTCGCACTTACACACACTTACACGCACTTACACGCACTTACACAAACTTAAACTGCACTTACACGCACTTATACGCACTTACACACACTTCTACAGACTTTTAGCACCTACACGTACTTACACACATTTACACGAACTTACACGTACTTACACGTACTTACACTCACTTACACAAACTTAAACCGCACTTACACACACTTACATGCACTTACACGCTCTTACACGCACTCACATGCACTAACCCGCACTTACACGCACTCACACACACTTGTACGCACTTACACGCACATACACGCACTTACATGCACTTATACGCACTTACATGCACTTACATGCACTTCCACGCACTTATACACACTTACACGTACTTACACGCCCTTACACGAACTTACATTCACTTACACAAACTTACCCATACTTACACGCATTTACACGTACCGACACGTACTTACACACACCTACACGTACCTACACGCACTTACACGCACTTACACGCACTTACACACACTTACATGCACCTACACAGACATACACACACTAACATGCTCTTACAGGCACTTACACGTACTCACACGCACTTACACGCACTTACGCGCACTTACACGCACTTAGTCGTACTCACACTCACTTACACGCACTTAGACGTACTTACACAAAATTACGCCCACTTAAACTTTACTTACACGCACTTACACGCACTTAGACGCACTTACACGTACTTACACGTACTTACACGCACTTACACTTACTTACACGAACTTAAACCACACTTACACGCACTTACACACACTTATACCCACTTACATGTACTTACACACAGTTACACACACTCACACAAACGTACACGTACTTACAAGCACGTACACACACTTACACGCACGTACTCATACTTACACGCACTTACACGTACTTACACGCACTTACACGCACTTACACATACTTACACGCACTTACATGTACTTACATGCACTTACATGCACTTACACGCACTTACATGCACTTACATGCACTTACACACTTTTACACACACTTACACGTACTAACTGACACTTACACACACGTATACGCACTTACACGCACTTATACGCACTTACACGCACTTACACGTACTTACACGCACTTACACCCACTTACATGCACTTACACGCACTTACATGCACTTACACGTACTTAGACGCACTTACACACACTTACACGCACTTACACGCACTTATACGCACTTACACGCACTTACACGTACTTACACGCACTTACACCCACTTACATGCACTTACACGCACTTACATGCACTTACACGTACTTAGACGCACATACACACACTTACACGCTTTTACACGGACTTACACGCACTTACACACACTTACACGCACTTACACGCACTTATACACACTTACACGTACTCACATGAACTTACACACACTTACACGAACTTACACATACTTACATGAACTTACACGGACTTACACGCACTTACACACACTTTCTTGCACTTACACGCAGTTACATGCACTTACACTTACGTTCACACACTTATACGTACTTACACAAACTTACACGCAATTATACACACTTACACGCACTTACACGTACTTATACACAGTTACACGCACTTACACGCACTTACACACACTAACACACTCTTACACGCTCTTGTACAACCGTACACGTACTTACACATACTTACACACACTTACACGGACTTACACGCACTTACACGCACTTACATGCATTTACACGCACTTACACAAACGTATATGCACTTACACGCACTTACACATACTTAGACGCACTGACACACACTTACACGTACTTACACGCACTTACACGCACTTACACATACTTACGAGCACTCACACATACTCACACGCACTAACACATATTTTCACGCACTTACATGTACTTACATGCACTTACACGCACTTACATGCACTTACACGCATTTGCACGCACTTACACACGCTTACACGTACTTATACGCACTTTCACGCACTTACACATACTTACAATCACTTATACGCACTTACAAGCACTTGTATGCACTTACACGCACTTACACGTACTTACATGCACTTACACGCAATTGCATACTTTTACACGCACTAACACGCACTTACATACACTTACACATACTTACATGCACTTACACGCAATAATACTTACTTACACGCATGTACACACACAAACACGCATTTACAGAAGCTTACAAGCATTTAAACCATACTTACATGCATGTACACGCACTTACACGCAATAATACTTACTTACACGCACTTATACGCACTTACACACACTTACACAAACTTACAAGCACTTAAACCATACTTATACGCACATACATGCACTTACACGCACTTACACGCACTTACACGCACTTACACGTACCTATATACACTTCTACGGACCTATACGTACCTACTCGCACTTACACGCACTAACACACACTTACACACACTTACACGCACTTACACACACTTACACGGACTTACACACACTTGTACACACTTACACGCACTTACACGCACTTATACGCTCTTACACGCACTTACACAAGCTTACACGAGATTACACCCACTTAAACTGCACTTACATGCACTTACATGCACTTACACGTACTTACACGCACTTAGACGTACTTACACGCACTTACACACACTTACACAAACATAAACCGCACTTATACGCACTTACACACACTTACATGCACTTACACGTACATAAAACACACTTACACGCACTTACACAAACTTACACGTACTTTCACGCACTACCACACTCTTTCACGCACTTACACGCACTTACAAGCACTTACACACACTGACGCGCACTTCCACGTACTTACACGCACTTACTTGCACTTACTCCACTTACAACTACTTACACGCACTTACACGCACTTACACGCACTCACACGTGCTTACATGCACTTACACATACTTTCACACACTTACTTGCATTTCCACGTACTTATACGTACTTGTACGTATAAGTACCAGCGCACGTGGTTCACCTGCAGCGCACGTGGTTCACCTGCAGCGCACGTGCCCCTGCGCCCGCTCATCAATCAATTTCTTCCTCCACTTCTGAAAATCGTCTTCAGCTCGGCACAAGGATCCGCCCGGTCGCATTGCCCATTCCGCGATGACCTGCACCCATGCCGAATACATCCACAGTGCACGTGGTTTGCCCCTACGCCCACTCATCAATCAATCATTTCCTCAGCTTTGCATCGCTCTCAGCTCGGCACAAGGATCCGCCCGGTCGCATCGCCTTTTCCGAGACAACCTGCGCCCACGCCAAAACTTCCTGCAGCGCACGTGGTTGACCCCTGCGCCCCCTGAGCCATCGTCATCAGCCTCCGCTTCATCAGCAATCACTAGCATCTGTGAACGGCACTAGGATCTGCACAAGCTAGCTGCCCGCTTCGCAGCAGCCTGCACCCACGCCAGCAGCAGATTTCTCGCGACGCGTTGGCACCTGCCTTACCCTTGCTGCATCCTACTCTCCTCTTTAAATCGCGCACGTGGTCTTGCCCCTGCGCCCACTCAATCATCCATCGTTCCTCCGCAGTCATCCGCTTCCGCTCCACTCGGCATAAGAATCCGCCAGGTCGCATCGCCCGTTTTTGCNCGCCAAAACTTCCTGCAGCGCACGTGGTTCGCCCCTGCGCCCACTCAGCCATCGTCATCAGCCTCCGCTTCATCAGCAATCACCAGCATCTGTGAACGGCACTAGGATCTGCACGAGCTAGCTGCCCGCTTCGCAGCAGCCTGCACCCACGCCAGCAGCAGATTTCTCGCGACGCGTTGGCACCTGCCTTACCCTTGCTGCATCCTACTCTCCTCTTTAAATCGCGCACGTGGTCTTGCCCCTGCGCCCACTCAATCATCCATCGTTCCTCCGCAGTCATCCGCTTCCGCTCCACTCGGCATAAGAATCTGCCAGGTCGCATCGCCCGTTTTTGCGACAACCTGCGCCCACGCCGAAACCCACTTCATCGTCAATCAATTCCTCATCATCTGCATCACCTTCAAGCTCGACACAAGGATCTGCCCAGTCGTATCACCTGTTGCGCGGCGACCTGCCCTCACGCCGAAACCTCCATCAACACACTCAACCAGTCTGCGCTCCCACTAAATCACAAATTGCTTCCCCTTCCTCAGCACTATCCCTAAACCTGGACAGCGCCTTCACATGGTCGAATCTTCTCCTCCCCGAACAACACACCTTCTCCAACACAAAAACGTAACATCTGCTCTCACTTCATCCTCCAGTGGGTTCCTCTCCTTTCAGTCTCTGCCAGACCTGACTCCATCCCTTCAACCAAATCCACATGGCGGGACAACGTTCAACCTCTTGGTGGGACCAACGGCAAATCTCTCCTGAAACATTCGGCATTGCCAGACGGATTCCAATTCTTCACTTCAACTCTACTGGAATCCACAACTACCACATCTGGCACACAACTCTACGAAGAACTACGAATGTAGAGATGCGCCATATCAATCTCTGGACCATCTTCTCTCAGCGAAGAGGCTACTTCCACTCTGACCACTACAACTTCAACGACAATCAAGAAGTTGCCCAATACTGGCAAGACTACTTCTATGCTGAGTATCAGGTACTTCTCATTCTCTGGCTCACTACTGAAGAGCCCTTCCGATCATCTCTCAGGCACTATGATGTTCAGGTATCTGACATCTACGCTCTAACTCTGGAATTGAGAGAAGTCAGCGAAACGAGAGGAGAGTGTCAATGCCTCAGTCGTCCACAACGGGTCAGGGTGAGAGACCTCCCGGCACCACTGAGGGTTCCCCACCCTGAGTATCTTCCTGGTCCTCCTTCCCCACTATCAGTGGCCACACCTTCAACAGAAGAGGACTAAAAATACTCATGGATCAGCCTATCTGAACTGCCTGAATGACCATTGTGAATTTCAAGGGGGGTGCCAGAAATTGGCATCAAGAAACTCACTCTGGTCACTCGGCAAGGAAAAGATCCGCCTTTTCTCAATAACGGTTCAAGCTCAAGTCCGAACCACCTCGGTCACCAACAGTAGGATCTCAGGACCGTTGAGACCGAGTTATCCCTTAAAAAAGTGACACCTATCACCCACGTCCGTCAAGTGGGAAGAAGCCATTGCACATACATTTGTCCTGTTCTGTCCATATATACCGAGGAGGTTCATTCCCTCGAGTCAAGCAGAACAGTTCTACTCATCCTGTTCCCCTTTGGTTCCGCGGCTTTGCCGCCGTGTCTTCGCTCTGCTCGCTCCTCACATTCTTTGCCTTCGCCAACTCCTCTCGACACTTCGCTCCGTCACTCTCGCTCCTTCGCTCAGCTCTCACACTCCACCAATCATCACTCATCTTGCCAGCACTCCTTCTCACATCAACCATCTACCTCAGCTATCTCGCCTCTCAGCTTCTATCAGCTCTCGCGACTAACTCCTCGGACCGCCCTTGCCTACGTCACTTCGCTGACGTATGCTTGCGTGTTTTGACGCTTCTGCCTGCTTCTGCCGCTGATGTTCTCGTGTCTGTATTCTTCTGACAGTTTGTACTTGCAAGATCATGCCTAGTACATATGTACTGTGATTGGACACTCTGATCGTGGCTGACTCGTGTTATGATTCATAGCCGTTTAAGGTACTTGGTAAACTTTGTGGTCATGCATAGTGGTACGTGCCAACTTTGTCAAGGCATTAAGCACAATAGCCGTACCAAGCCACCGGTTTTTTACCTTGTTTATAACTGCAAGAACATGCATATTAGATGTGCGCTGTGATTGGACACTCTGACCGTGGCTGACTCGTGTTATGATTCATAGCCGTTCAAGGTACTTGGTAAACTTTGTGGTTATGGTCAGTGGCACATGCCAACTTTGTCAAGGCATTGCGCACAATAGCCGTACCAAGCCACCAGTGTTTTACCTTGTTGATACCTGCAAGGTCATGCATAGTACATCTGAACTGTGATTGGTCACTCTGACCGTGGCTGACTCGTGTTATGATTCATAGAAGTAAGTGTCACTTGGATGTATTTGTGGTCATGGTCAGTGGCACATGCCAACTGTGTTAAGGCATTGCGCACAATAGCCGTACCAAGCCACCAGTTTTTTACCTTGTTTATAACTGCAAGAACATGCATATTAGATGTGCACTGTGATTGGGCACTCTGACCGTGGCTGACTCGTGTTATGATTCATAGCCGTTTAAGGTACTTGGTAAACTTTGTGGTTATGGTCAGTGGCACATGCCAACTGTGTTAAGGCATTGCGCAGAATAGCCACACCAAGCCACCAGTATTCTACCTTGTTTATACCTGTAAGGTCATGCCTAGTATATCTGCACTGTGATTGGACACTCTGACCGTGGCTGACTCGTGTTATGATTCATAGCCGTTTAAGGTACTTGGTAAAGTTTGTGGTCATGGTCAGTGGCACATGCCAGCTTTGTCAAGGCATTGCGCACAATAGCTGTTGGGAAAATGCAAGCGTCATGGAAATCATCGACTGAAGCGGATAGGAAGAGATGACAGTCTGGAATGCGGGGCCGCGGTCCGAGGGAGGAGCGCTGCGAATTAGGATCAGACAAGAACATGAGTGGGCGCGGTGCACATGCTCGAGCGCTGATGTAGGGATCAGTCACCATAACGATGAGAAGATAAGCTGAGCTTTAAGAAGTGGGGACAGTGCCGAGGCACGGGCCGCAAGGCTGAAGCGCCAAGGTACGGGCCGGCTGAATCCGTGTACCGCAGCATCGAAGCGCGGGCTGATCAACATGAGAGGAGATTACAGTGGAGATACAAGAACTGAAGGACGGTTGAAGGTGCTGCAGCGTGAGGTTGCTTGTACCAAGGTCGGTTGCCTGTGCTTGCCGCAGCGCTGGTGTGCGAGCTGGCATGACAATGCGGCCTAAGTACTTCAATACATTTGAGTGGCCGCTGAAGACTGAGACGATAAGCAGGATGATGAACAGCGACAAAGAGTTGTGGCGGGCCATAAGGCCGAGCCTGAGTAGGGGCAGGGCGAGAGCCCGGGCTGAGAAACGAAGCATGATAATTGATTGATAACTGAATGACCACAAAAGGGTAGCTCCTAATACACGAGGTACGCACATGTATAGTAGCTTCTATTCTAGGTCTAAGCCTATGGCGGGCGGTACGCTAGTCGTAACCGTAGCCGCGCTGCTACTACTACGGCTGACACCGATGATGGAGTTGCGGAGCGACTCCGCCTGAGTCCTTGAACGAGAGGCCGGGGCGTGGAGGCATTGATAGTGCCGGTGCCGGCTGGCTTCTCCAACGAATGAGAGCCGTCGGACGTCTTTGGCGCGTAGTGAAGACCGAGGCGCTCTTTTGTTGGTGGTGATTGGGCGGGATGTGCAGAAGGTGGCAACCGTTGGCTCGGTTGCGCGGGAGTAGGTGTCGGCCATTGGCGAGCTGCCGGCTAGATTCCTGGCGGTACAGTGCTTGAGCCGAACCAGTGGAATATTCCGAAGGGTATTCCAGGATATGGGCTCCGAGGGGGCAATCCAGTACTAGGGAGTACTTCATAAAGAATTCTTTCGTCGGGTTGCAGAGTGCCTTGTACCCATTGATCTTTTTGCTGACAGGCCCCCTCAATGGTGCAAGGCACGACAATTATGGAGTTGCAAAGGAGTCGTTTTCTGAAGGCTGCAGTATTGATTTTGATGGACTTGGCAGGATGGCGAAGTGACTGGGGCAATGAGGAGGAGGAGGCAGGAGTATAGAGGTGGAAAGGGATTAGGTTTGCATGATGCGCCATTGAGAAGAGATGTGTGGTTGGCTGTAGCGGGGATGTGGAGGGTGGAGTAGATGAGAGGGAGCACTTGTTGCTACCGTTGAACAAGAGTTTGGCTTGTGGAGGCGGATGTGGTGGCACATAGTTCTGCTGCTGTAGTTTGCAACTGTGGGATAGGCAGAGGTAGCCGGAGCAGATGCAGATGATACCTTGCTAATTTTATGGGATTGATGCCACTGAGTGTTGTACTGGTGGCTGCTTGCTGTCGTCTGGAGTCGTGGTCTTGATGGTGCCGAGTAACCAGGTACGTTTGTCACATCGTGGAGGAGGGGTTGAGGTTTGCTGATTATGTTGTTTCAAGAGTACTGGGAAGCATTAAAAGGTGTGAGGCCAATTGAGAGGTCGACAGGCACCGCTGTTGAACAGTAGGAGGGATGCTGGTTTTGATTGAGGGAAGGAGCCTGATGATGTGAGACCGTGGATGAAGTTGAGAAGTTTAGGCAAGCTGCCGTCGTTTGTCCAGGGTGAGTCTGTACCTGTTGCTGGATGTTGTGCGGCTGTATGTGCCAGGAACCTCTGGTGCGAGGATGGCTGCATTGCGGATGCGAAGTCGACTGAGACCAGTGGACCAGAGGACATTGAAAGATGACTGGTTGTTGATGCTACAGAGGTGAGGTTCCTCTTGAGTTGCTGGAGTTCTTGCTTCTGTTGTTGGTAATACTGGTTGACAGGAGATGGAGTGAGAGCGTAGTCCCAAAGAGAGCTGTTGTTGATGTATGGTGTGAGCGTTGTTGCTGATGGTGATCGATGCTTCGTGCTGGAGGGAGATGTGGTAGGAACGGAGAAGTACCAGGTGCGTTGTGAAGGGTAGGAGCAATCAGAGGAACAAACAGGTGCGTTGCCAACTTTGTCAAGGCATTGTGCACAATAGCCACACCGATCTACCAGTATTCTACCTTGTTTGTACCTGCAAACTAATGCCTAGTGCATCCGCACTATGATTGGACACTCTCACCATGGCCGACTCATGTTTTGATTCATAGCCGTTTAAGGTACTTGGCAAACATTGTGGTCATGGTCAGTGGCACATGCCAACTTTGTCAAGGCATTGCGTACAATAGCTGTGCTAAGCCACCGGGTTTTAACCTTGTTTATACCTTCAAGATCATGCATGTTAGATGTGCGCTGTGATTGGATACTCTGACCGTGGCTGACTCGTGTTATGATTCATAGCCGTTTAAGGTACTTGGTAAACTTTGTGGTCATGGTCAGTGGCACATGCCAACTTTGTCAAGGCATTGCGCACAATAGCCGTGCCAAGACACCAGTATTCTATCTTGTTTATACCTGCAAGGTCATGCCTAGTACATCTGAACTGTGATTGGACACTCTGACCGTGGCTGACTCGTGTTATGATTCATGGAAGTAAAAGTCACTTGGATACATTTGTGGCCATGGTCAGTGGCACATGCCAACTTTGTCAAGGTATTGCGCACAATAGCCACAACGAGCCACCAGTTTTCTACCTTGTTTATACCTGTGAGGTCATGTTCAGTACAGCTACACTGTGATTGGACACTCTGACCGTGGCTGACTCGTGTTATGATTCATAGCTGTTTAAGATACTTGGTAAACTTTGTGGTCATGGTCAGTGGCACATGCCAACTTTGTTAAGGTATTGCACACAATAGACGTGCCAAACCACCGGTTTTTTACCTTGTTTATAGCTGCAAGGTCATGCAGATGTGCGCTGTGATTGGGCACTCTGACCGTGGCTGACTCGTGTTACGATTCGTAGAAGTTAAAGTCAATTTGTTAACTTTGTGGTCATGGTCAGTGGCACATGCCAACTCCGTCAATGCATTGTGTACAATAGCCACACCGAGCCGCCAGTATTCTTCATTGTTTATACCTGCAAGATCATGCCTAGTACATCTGCACTGTGATTGGACACTCTGACAGTGGCTGACTCGTGTTATGATGAATAGAAGTAAAAGTCACTTGGATACATTTGTGGTCATGGTCAGTGGCACATGCCAACTTTGTCAAGGCATTGCGCACAGTAGCCACACCGAGCTGCCAGTATTCTACCGTGTTTATACCTGCAAGGTCATGCCCAGTACATCTGCACTGTGATTGGACACTCTGACCGTGGCTGACTTGTGTTATGATTCATAGCCGTTTAAGGTACTTGGTAAAGTTTGTGGTCATGGTCAGGGGCACATGCCAACTTTTTCGGGGCATTGCGCACAATAGCCGTGCAAGGCCACTGGTTTTTACCTTGTTTCTACCTGCAATGTCATGCCTAGTACATCTTAATTGTGATTGGGCACTCTGACAGTGGTTGACTCGTGTTACGATTCGTAGATGTTAAAATCACTAGGTAAACTTTGTGGTCATGGTCAGTGGCACATGCCAAATTTGTCTAGGCATTGCGCACAATATCCACACTGATCTACCAGTATTGGCTCGGTGTGGCTATTGTGTGCAATGCCTTGACAATTTTGGCATGTGCCACTGACCATGACCACAAATGTATCCAAGTGACTTTTACTTCTATTGATCATAACATGAGTCAGCCTCGGTCAGAGTGTCCAATCACAGTGCACATGTACGAGGCATGACCTTGCACGTGTAAAGAAGGTACAATACTGGTGGCTCGGTGTGGCTATTGTGCGCAATGCCTTGACAAAGTTGGCATGTGCCGCTGACCATGACCACAAAGTATACCAAGTTGTCTGGAAAATGTAATGATACTTAGGCGAAGCGGAGGGACAGAGGGGTCAGCTGCGGAAGCATCGGCGAAACTACAGACGGCTGACAGCGTGATGACATCGTCATGAAGGGCAAGACACGGTTGCCTGGGGCAACCAAGTGCTCACAAGCTGAAGTGAGGAAGCAGAACGAGCGTGGGGGCGGTGCCAAAGGCACGAGCCTATCCGGAAGTGTGACTTGCGTGAGCGCAGTGCCGACAGGCACGGGCGCAGAAGTACAAAGGCGCCTCAACGAGGCAATGTGGGTGAGACTGAGCAAAGCAAAGGAGCAATAAAGGGCAAAGCTGGTGAGAGCGAATGAAGGTAACGAGGGATGCAAGTACCACAGCTGTGAAGGCGGGCGAAGAGATCACACAGTGAGGCCACAGCCGTGATGGCGGACGCAGCGAAAGATGAGGCAAGCTCGATTGATATGATTAGATAGCTGATAACAGAGGCAGAAAATACAAGGAGCACTGAACTACTTAAGTACTAGTCCTAGTCTCTACTATGGGGGACGATAGCCCAAGTGGTTCCGCAGCCGCTTGGCTGCTTCTGCCATGGAGGTAATGTGCGGAGCCACTTCGCGGCTCGGCATGAACAAGAGAGGTGCGGGACATCGTGGAGGCACGTAGTCCTGGAGTGGTGCGCCGGTGTTGTTCAGCTACGCCCGTTTTTGGTATGTGGGCGAGAGAGCGCTTCTCCGCCACGTGAGCGCAGAGCGAGGTCCGGAGCGCTGGTTCTGAATGACCGTTATCATGCAACCGGCCGTTCGTGAAGTGTTGGTCAGGGAAACTCCGAGCCAGTTCCTGTGTGGAGCCATCGTCGCGGGAATGAGCTGGTCACCGACATAGGTTTTTGGTGTCCAATATTCGTATGCCCTTGCTTTGCCGCGGAGGGGCACTTGTGGAGTATGAGTTTCAGTTGGGGCCAGCTTGTGATATTGTGAGTGTATTCTGACACCCGCCCTTAATGTCACAAGTCTGATTATGTGTCTAAGAGGTGAGAGTCCAGGTGGTTGAAGTTGATGTGGTGGTGTGCTGGAGTTGCTGGTGGGAGACTGGCGAGAGGTTGCCCAAATGTGTGCACTGAAGTAGTTCCTCGCTGATCAGTAGGAATCAGGGATGCTGAGAGAGACACCCTGTGCTGAGCTGCTGACAGAGTGACCCTCTTCCATCCGGAGGTGGTTTGGGAGGAGAAGGCTTTCAGTATTCGGGGGGTGCTGCTGCAGTCCTCGCGTGTGCACCTAGAGGAACATGCGGCCCAAGAGGATGGAGTTCCAGAGGGCAAGAGCGAGTTCAGTACCGTCCGTTGTGGAGTGATTGGTGTTTAGGAGGTTGGTCCTAGTAGAAGATGCTGGGGGTGCTGATGAGTGATCCTGCTGGCTGAGATGCTGCTGTTGTCCTGCTTGTTGTTGATGAGGGAGGAGGTAGATGGTTGCTGCTGCTACTGGTGAAGACACTGCGGATATGCAAGGTTCCTGGTTTCTTGATAGAGAGTGTGATGATACAGAAGGTGAAGGATCTGTAGAGAGTGAAAGGGCCATTGTCGTGGCGGCACCAGGGTTGTCTTGGTGCTGTGGCGTTGTGTTCCAGATGGTTGTCCGGTAGTTGAGCATCATGAAGTTGTTGAGCTCCTCGTTGGTGAAAAGTGGAGTGTTCGAGTAGAGTAGTAGTCCCATGGATGCAATGGTGTCTGGATAAGAAGAGGCGGCGTCTGCTGCTGTAGAGTCCCATTCTTCTGAGAATTAGTGATTGTTCCCTTTGTTCGAGGAGGAGGATGTCCGGATGGACGCTTGGGGAACTGAGCCTGTTGTGCCAGACCTTAACAAGGAGTAGGCTTGTGCAAGTAGTTGGCGGCGTCGGCGACGTGATTTTCTTTTTGACATGCGAGCATATGATTGGTTGCTGGTGGCAGAGGGGGAGGCGGCATATGGCATGCAGTTGCCTGAGGATGTGGATGGTGGTGAATGCTTGCTGCACCCGGCTACGCAGAAGATGTTGCCAGAAAGAGGGGCTCGTGTGCTTTGGCGGTTAGAAAAAGAGGAGGTCATACAGTGGGGAGCTGTGGCTAGAGGGCTGTTTGTGCGTGGACACTGTTCAGGTTCTAAGGGTGATGAGAAGGTGCGGAGGCGGCCGGGTGAGGGAGATGATGCCGAGATGATCGTTTCAGGAGGAGAGTCATGGTCTTTGGTCAATTCAGGTTGGGGAATGCTGATGTGGGTGATGATAGTAGCTGAAGTTGCTGCTTCTGAAGATGGCTGAGGATCAGGATGCTATGAACGCTGCTTCTGTTGCTTGTGCTGATGCCAGGCTGCTACTGCAAGGCAACCGAGTACGTAGAGGATCATGATGCCCCGTTGAAGGAGGAGAAATACGTAGCGCTACTGAGATGTGGAGACATTCTTGAAGAGGCTGAGGAGACTCCGCTGCTGTTGTTCATGTGTGGTGCCGTCACTGGGGGTTGTGCCCATACACGGCCCAGTGGTGGTGATGACACGATGTAGAAGGATGAAGAGGACATGAGGAGGCTTTTCTTGTGAGACCGGATGGCTGCTGCTGTTGGAGATGCTTGCTGGCGGATTGCCAGGTGCGCGCTTCGGCGGAGTGCTTCAGGCGTCAGGCGGCGACTGATGTAGGTGATGGCTGCTGCGAGGTTCTCAACGTTGTGCCCATACACAATGTTGTTGTCCTTGCAGTTGCGAGAGAAAATGAGAAGTGGAGATTCGGCTGACTGGAAGGGGCGGTGCGGCGCGGCGCGGCGGTTCCGGCATCAGTGATGGAGAGGAAGCAAGGAGGAGAGCCAGGAGCTTTCAGTGTGCTCTGATACCATGTCAAGAAAATGTAATGATACTTAGGCGAAGCGGAGGGACAGATGGGTCAGCTGCGGAAGCATCGGCGAAACTACAGACGGCTGACAGCGTGATGACATCATCATGAAGGGCAAGACACGGTTGCCTGGGGCAACCAAGTACTGACAAGCTGAAGCGAGGAAGCAGAACAAGCGTGGGGGCGGTGCCAAAGACACGAGCCTATCCGGAAGTGTGACTTGCGTGAGCGCAGTGCCGACAGGCACGGGCGCAGAAGTACAAAGGTGCCTCGACGAGGCGATGTGGGTGAGACTGAGCAAAGCAAAGGAGCGACAAAGGGCAAAGCTGGTGAAAGTGAATGAAGGTAACGAGGAATGCAAGTACCACAGCTGTGAAGGTGGACGAAGAGATGACACAGTGAGGCCACAGCCGTCATGGCGGGCGTAGCGGAAGAAGAGGCAAGCTCGATTGATATGAGTAGATAGCCGATAACAGAGGCAGAAAACACAAGGAGCATTGAACTACTTAAGTGCCAGTCCTAGTCTCTACTATGGGGGGCGATAGCCCAAGTGGTGCCGCAGCCGCTTGGCTGTTCTGGAGGCAAGGTGCGGAGCCGCTTCGCGACTCGGCACAAACAAGAGAGGTGCCTGACGTCGTGGAGGCACGTAGTCCTCGAGTGGTGCGCCGGTGTTGTTCAGCTACGTCCGTTTTTGGTACGTGGACAAGAGAGCGCTTCTCCGCCACGCGAGCGCGGAGCGAGGTCCGGAACGCTGGTTCTGGATGACCGTTATCATGCAACCGTCTGTTCCTGAAGTATCGGTCAAGGAAACTCCGAACCAGTTCCTGTGTGGAGCCATCGTCGCGGGGATGAGCTGGTCACCGATAGAGGTTTTCGGTGTCCAATATTCGAATGCCCTTGCTTTGCCGCGGAGGGGCACTTGTGGAGTATGAGTCTCAGTTGGGGCAGACTTGTGATATTGTGAGTGTATTTTGACACAAGTACCTTAAACGGCTATGAATCATAACACGAGTCAGCCACGGTCAGAGTGTCCAAACACAGTGCAGATATACTGGGCATGACCTTGCAGGTATAAACAAGGTAGAACACTGGTGGCTCGGTGTGGCTATTGTGCGCAATGCCTTGACAAAGTTGGCATGTGCCACTGACAATGACCACAAATGTATCCAAGTGACTTTTACTTATATTGATCATAACACTAGTTAGCCACGGTCAAAGTGTCCAATCACGGTGTAGATGACCATGACCACAAAGGTTACCAAGTGACTTTAACTTCTACGAATCATAACACGAGTCAGCCACAGTCAGAGTGTCCAATCACAGTGCAGATATACTGGGCATGATCTTACAGGTACAAACAAGGAAGAATACTGGTGGCTCGGTGTGGCTATTGTGCACAATGCCTTAACAATGTTGGCATGTGCCACTGATCATGACCACAAATGTATCCAAGTGACTTTTACTTCTGTTGATCATAACACGAGTCAGTCATGTTTAGAGTGTCCAATCACAGTGCAGATGTACTAGACATGATCTTGCAGGTTCAAACAAGGTAGAATACTGGTGGCTCGGTGTGACTATTATGCACAATGCCTTGATAAAGTTGGCATGTGCCACTGTCCATGACCACAAAGTTTACCAAGTGACTTTAACTTGTACGAATCATAACACGAGTCAGCCACGGTCATAGTGTCCAATCACAGTGCACATGTAATATGCATGACCTTGCAGGTATAAACAAGGAATTAAACCGGTGGCTTGGCACGGCTATTGTGCGCAATGCATTGACAAAGTTGGCATGTGCCACTGACCATGACCGCACGGTTTACCAAGCACCTTAATCGGCTATGAATCATAACACGAGTCAGCCACGGTCAGAGTGTCCAATCACAGTGCAAATATACTGGGAATGACCTTACAGGTATAGACATGGTAGAATACTGGTGGCTCGGTGTGGCTATTGTGCGCAATGCCTTGACAAAGTTGGCATGTGCCACTAACCATGAACATAAATGTTTCCAAGTGACTTTTTCTTCTATTAATCATTACACGAGTCAGCCACGGTCAGAGTGTCCAATCACAGTTCAGATGTGCTAGGCATGACCTTGCAGGTGTAGATAAGGTAGAATACTGGTGGCTTCACACGGCTATTGTGCGTAATGCCTTGACAAAGTTGGCATGTGCCACTGACTGTTATCATAAAGTTTACCAAATACCTTAAACGGCTATGAATCATAACACGAGTCAGCCACGGTCAGAGTGTCCAATCACAGTTCACATGTACTAGGCATGATCTTGCATGTGCAAACAAGGTAGAATACTGGTGGCTCGGTGTGCCTATTGTGCGCAATGCCTTGACAGAGTTGGCATGTACCACTGACCATGACCACAAAGTTTACGAAGTACCTTAAACGGCTATGAATCATAAAATGAGTCAGCCACGGTCAGAGTGTCCAATCACAGTACAGATGTACTAGGCATGATCTTGCAGGTGCACAAAAGGTAGAATACTGGTGGCCCGGTGTGACTACTGTGCACAATGCCTTCACAAATCTGGCATGTGCCACTGACCATGACCGCAAATGTATCCAAGTGACTTTTACTTCTATTGATCATAACACGAGTCAGCCACGGTCAGAGTGCCCAATCACAGTGCACATCTAATATGCATGACCTTGCTGGTAGAAACAGGGTAAAAAACCGGTGTCTTGGCACTGCTATTGTGCGCAATGCCTTGACAAAGTTGGC
>SZWC01009763.1:87148-105190 GCA_023375785.1 Penium margaritaceum
GTAACACGAGTCAGCCACGGTCAGAGTGCCCAATCACAGTGCACATCTAATATGCATGACCTTGCTGGTAGAAACAGGGTAAAAAACCGGTGTCTTGGCACTGCTATTGTGCGCAATGCCTTGACAAAGTTGGATGCTGCCACTGACCATGACCACAAAGCTTACAAAGTACATTAAACAGATATGAATCAAAACACGAGTCAGCCACGGTCAGAGTGTCCAATAACAGTGCATATGTACTACGCATGATTTTGCAGGTGCAAAGAAGGTAGAATACTGGTGGCTCGGTGTGGCTATTGTGCACAATGCATTGATAAAGTTGGCATGTGCCACTGACCATGACCACAAATGTATCCAAGTGACTTTTACTTCTATTCATCGTAATACGAGTCAGCCACGGTCAAAGTGTCCAATCACAGTGCAGATATACTGGGCATGACCTTGCAGGTAGAAACAAGGTAGAATACTGGTGGCTCGGTGTGGCTATTGTGCGCAATGCCTTGACAAAGTTGGCATGTGCCACTGACCATGACCACAAAGTTTACCAAGTGACTTTAGCTTCTACGAATCGTAACACGAGCTAGCCACGGTCAGAGTGCCCAATCACAGCGTGCATCTAATATGCACGACCTTGTAGGTATAAACAAGGTAGAATACTGGTTGCTGGGTGTGGCTATTGTGCACAATGCGTTGATAACGTTGGCCTGCGCAACTGACCATGATCACACAGTTTCCCAAGTGACCTTAAACGGCTATGAATCATAACACGAGTCAGCCATGGTCAGAGTGTCCAATCAGACTACAGATATACTGGGCATGATCTTGCAGGTACAAACAAGGTACAATACTGGTGGCTCCGTGTGGCTATTGTGCGCAATCCCTTGACAAAGTTAGCATGTGCAACTGACCATGACTACAAAGTTTACGAAGTACATTCAACGGCTATGAATCATAACACGAGTCAGCCACATTCAGAGTGTCCAATCACATGACAGATGTACTAGGCATGATCTTACAGGTACAAACAAGGTACAATACTGGTGGCTTGGTGTGGCTATTGTGCGCAATGCCTTGACAAAGTTGGCATGTGCCACTGACCATGACCACAAAGTTTACCAAGTACCTTAAACGGCTATGAATAGCAACATGAGTCAGCCACAGTCAGAGGTCCAATCACAGTGCAGATGTGCAGGCATGATCTTGCAGGTGCAAACAAGGTAGAATACTGGTGGCCCGGTGTGGCTATTTTGCGCAATGCCTTGACAAAGCTGGCATGTGCCACTGACCATGACCACAAATGTATCCAAGTGACTTTCACTTCTATTGATCATAACACGAGTCAGCCACGGTCAGAGTGTCCAGTCACAGTGCACATATACCAGGCATGACCTTGCAGGTACAAACAAGGTAGAATACTGGTGGCTCGGTGTGGCTATTGTGTGCAATGCCTTGACAAAGTTGGCATGTGCCACTAACCATGACCACAAATGTATCCAAGTGACTTTTACTTCTATTGATCATAACACGAGTCAGCCACGGTCAGAGTGTCTACTCAAAGTGCAGATGTACTAGGCATGATCTTACAGGTACAAACAAGGCAGAATACTGGTCGCTCGGTGTGGGTATTGTGCGCAATGCCTTGACAAAGTTGGCATGTGTCACTGACCATGACCACAAATGTATCAAAGTGACTTTTACTTCTATTGATCATAACACAAGTCAGCCACGGTCATAGTGTCCAATAACAGTGCAGATTTACTTGGCATGATCTTGCAGATGCAAACAAGGTAGAATACTGGTGGCTCGGTGTGGCTATTGTGTGCAATGCCTTGACAAAGTTGGCATGTGCCAATGACCATGACCACAAAGTTTACCAAGTACGTTAAACGGCTATGAACCATAACACGAGTCAGCCACGGTCAGAGTGTCCAATCACAGTGCAGATGTACTAGGCATGATCTTGTAGGTACAAACAAGGTACAATTCAGGTGGCTTGATGTGGCTATTGTGCGCAATGCCCTGACAAAGTTTGCATGTGCCACTGACCATGACCACAAAGTTTGCCAGGTGACTTTAACTTCTACGAATAACAACACGAGTCAGCCACGGTCGTAGTGTCCAATCACAGTGCACATCTAATATACATGACCTTGCAGGTATAAACAGGGTTAAAACCTGGTGTCTTGGCACGGCTATTGTGCGCAGTGCATTGACAAAGTTGGCATGTGCCACTGACCATGACCACAAAGCTTACCAAGTACCTTAAACGGCTATGAATCATAACACGAGTCAGCCACGGTCAGAGTGTCCAAATCACAGTGCAGATGTACTAGGCATGATGTTACAGGTGCAAAAAAGGTTCAATACCGGTGGCTCGGTGTGGCTATTGTGCGCAACGCCTTGACAAAATTGGCATGTGCCACTGACCATGACCACAAAGTTTACCAAGTAGCTTAAACGGCTATGAATCATAACACAAGTCAGCCACGGTCAGAGTGTCCAATACCAGTACAGATATACTGGGCATGATCTTACAGGTGCAATCAATGTAGACTACTGGTGGCTCGGTGTGGCTATTGTGCGCAATGCCTTAACAAATTCGGCATGTGCCACTGACCATGATTACAAATATATCCAAGTGACTTTTACTTCTATTGATCATAACACGAGTCAGCCACGGTCAGAGTGTCCAATCACAGTGCAGATGTGCTAGGCATGATCTTGCAGTAGCAAACAATGTACAATACCGGTGGCTCGGTGTGGCTATTGTGCGCAATGCCTTGACAAAGGTGGCATGTGCCACTGACCATAGCCACAAAGTTTACCAAGTGACTTTAACTTCTACGAATCGTAACACGAGTCAGCCACGGTCAGAGTGCTCAATAGCAGCGTACACCTGGTATGCATGACCTTGCAGGTATAAACAGGGTAAAAAACCGGTGTCTTAGCACAGCTATTGTGCGCAATGCCTTGACAAAGTTGGCATGTGCCACTGACCATGGCCACAAAGTTTACCAAGTACCTTAAACGGCTATGAATTATAACACGAGTCAGCCACGGTCAGAGTTTCCAATCACATTGCAGATATACTGGACATGACCTTGCAGGTACAAACAAGGTTGAATACTGGTGGCTCGGTATGGCTATTGTGCGCAATGCCTTGACAAAGTTGACATGTGCCACTGACCATGACCACAAAGTCTACCAAGTGACGTTAACTTCTACGAATCGTAACACGAGTCAGCCACGGTCAGAGTGTCCAATCACAGTGCAGATATACTGGGCATGACCTTGCAGGTACAAACAAGGTTAAATACTGGTGGCTCAGTGTGGCTGTTGTGCGCAATGTCTTGACAATGTTGGCATGTACCACTGACCATGACCACAAAGTTTACCAAGTACCTTAAACGGCAATGAATCATAACACGAGTCAGCCACGCTCAGAGTGTCCAATCACAGTGCAGATATACTGGGCATGACCTCGCAGGTACAAACAAGGTAGAACACTGGTGGCTCGGTGTGGCTATTGTGTGCAATCACTTGAAAAAGTAGACATGTGCCACTGACCATGACCACAAATGTATCCAAGTGACTTTTACTTCTATTGATCATAACAGGAGTCACCCACGGTCAGAGTGTCCAATCACAGTGTAGATGTACTAGGCATGATCTTGCAGGTGCAAACAAGGTCGAATACTGGTGGGTCGGTGAGGCTATGATGCGCAATGCCTTCACAAAGTTGGCATGTGCCACTGACCATGACCACAAATGTATCCAAGTGGCTTTTACTTCTATTGATCATAACACGAGTCAGCCACGGTCAGAGTGTCCAACCACAATGCAGATGTACTAGGCATGATCTTGCAGGTGCAAACAAGGTACAATACTGGTGGATTGGCACGGCTATTGTGTGTAATGCCTTGACAAAGTTGGCATGTGCCACTGACCATGACCACAAAGTTTACCAAGTGACTTTAACTTCTACGAATCAGAACACGAGTCAGCCACGGTTAGAGTACCCAATCACAGTGCAGATGTACTAGGCATGACCTTGTAGGTACAAACAAGGTAGAATACTGGTGGCTCCGTATGGCTATTATGCACAATGCCTTGACAAAGTAAGCATGTGCCACTGACAATGACCACAAATGTATCCAAGTGACTTTTACTTCTATTGATCATAACACGAGTCAGCCACGATCAGAGTGTCCAATAACAGTTCAGATATACTAGACATGACCTTGCATGTACAAACAAGGTAGAATACTGGTGGCTCGGTGTGGCTATTGTGCGCAATGCCTTGACAAAGTTGGTATGTGCCAGTGACCATGATTAAAAATGAATCCAAGTGACATTTACTTCTATTGATCATAACACGAGTCAGCCACGGTCAGAGTGTCCAATCACAGTGCAGATAAACTACGCATGATCTTGCAGGTGCAAACAAGGTACAATACTGGTAGCTCGGTGTGGCTATTGTACGCAATGCCTTGACAAAGCTGGCATGTGCCACTGACCATGATCACAAAGTTTACCAAGTACCATAAACGAATATGAATCATAACACGAGTCAGCCACGGTCAGAGTGTCCAATCACAGTGCAGATATAGTAGGTATGATTTTGCAGGTGTAAACAAGGTATAATACTGGTTGCTCGGTGTTGCTATTGTGCGCAATGCCTTGACAAAGTTGGCATGTGCCACTGACCATGACCACAAATGTATCCAAGTGACTTTTCCTCCTATTGATCATAACACGAGTCAGCCAAGGTCAGTGTCCAATGTAAGTGCAGATGTACTATGCATGATCTTGCAGGTGCAAACAAGGTACAATAGTGGTGGCTCGGTGTGGCTATTGTGCGCAATGCCTTCACAAAGGTGGCATGTGCCACTGACCATGACCACAAAGTTTACCAAGTGACTTTAACTTCTATGAATCGTAACACGAGTCAGCCACGGTCAGAGTGCCCAATCACAGTGCATAACTAATATGCATGACCTTGCAGGTATAAACAGGGTAAAAAACCAGTGTCTTGGCACGGCTAATGTGCGCAATGCCTTGACAAAGTTGGCATGTGCCACTGACCATGACCACAAAGTTTACCAAGTACCTTAAACGGCTGTGAATCATAACACAAGTCAGCCATGGTCAGAGTGTCCAATCACAGTGCAGATATACTGGACTTGACCTTGCACGTACAAAAAAGGTAGAATACTGGTGGATCGGTGTGGCTATTGTACGCAATGCCTTGACAAAGTTGGCATTCGCCACTGACCATGACCACAAATGTATCGAATTGACTTTTACTTTTATTGATCATAACCCGCGTCAGCCACGGTCAGAGTGTACAATCACAGTGCAGATGTACTAGGCATGATCTTGCAGGTGCAAACAATGTACAATACTGGTGGCTTGGCACGGCTATTGTGCGGAATGCCTTGACAAAGTTGGCATGTGCCATCTACAATGACCACAAAGTTCACCAAGTGACTTTAACTTATACGAATCATAACACGAGTCAGCCACGGTCAGAGTGCCCAGTCACAGTGCAGATGTATCAGGCATGACCTTGCAGGTACAAACAAGGCAGAATACTGGTGGCTTGGTGAGACTATTGTGCGCAATTCCTTGACAAAGTTGGCTTGTGCCACTGACCATGACCACAAATGTATCCAGGTGACTTTTACTTCTATTGATCATAACACGAGTCAGCTACAGTCAGAGTGTCGAATCACAGTGCACATCTAATATGCAAGACCTTGCAGGTATAAACAAGGTAGAATACTGGTAGCTCGGAGTAGCTTTTGTGCGCAATGCCTTGATAACGTTGGCATGTGCCACTGACCATGACCACAATGTTTACCAAGTGACCTTAAACGGCATCATATTGTAGGTACAAAAAAGGTACAATACTGGTGGCTTGGTGTGGCTATTGTGCGCAATACCTTGACAAAGTTGGCATGTGCCACTGACCATGACCACAAAGTTTACCAAGTCCCTTAAATGGCTATGAATAATAACACGTGTCAGCCACGGAGAGAGTGTCCAATCACAGTGCAAATATACTGGACATCACCTTACAGGTACAAACAAGGTAGAATACTAGTGGCACAGTGCGTCTATTGTGCGCAATTGCTTGACAAAGGTGGCATGTGCCACTGACCATGATAACAAAGTTTACCAAGTGATTTTAACTTCTACGAATCGTAACACGAGTCAGCCACGGTCAGAGTGCCCAATCACAGTTCAGATGTACTAGGCATTACCTTACAGGTAAAAAGAAGGTAAAAAACTGGTGGCTTGGTACGACTATTGTGCGCAATGCCTGGACAAAGTTGGCATGTGCCAGTGAACATGACCACAAAGTTTACCTAGTACCTTAAACGGCTATGAATCATAACACGAGTCAGCCACAGTCAGACTGTCCAATCACAGTGCAGATGTACTTGGAATGATATTGCAGGTGCAACAAAGGTAGAATACTGGTGGCCCGGTGTGGCTATTGTGCACAATGCCTTGACAAAGTTGGCATGTGCCACTGACCATGACCACAAATGTATCCAAGTGACTTTTACTTATATTGAACATAACACGAGTCAGCCACGGTCAGAGTGTCTAATCACAATGCAGATGTACTAGGCATGATCTTGCAGGTACAAAAAAGGCAGAGTACTGGTGGCTCGGTGTGGCCATTGTGTGCAATGCCTTGACAAAGTTGGCATGTGTCACTGACTATGAACACAAATGTATCCAAGTGACTTTTACTTCTATTGATCATATCACAAGTCACCCCCCGGTCAGAGTGTCCAATAGCAGTGCAGATCTACTAGGCATGATCTTGCAGGTGCAAACAAGGTAGGACACTAGTGGCTCGGTGTGGCTATTGTGCGCAATGCCTCTACGAAGTTGGCATGTGCCCTGACCATGACCACAAATGTACCCAAGTGGCTTTTACTTCTATTGATCATAACACAAGTCAGCCATGGTCATGGTGTCCAATAACAGTGCAGATCTACTAGGCATGATCTTGCAGGTGCAAACAAGGTAGAATACTGGTGGCTCGGTTTGGCTATTGTGCGCAATGCCTCGACAAAGTTGGCATGTGCCACTGACCATGACCACAAAGTTTACCAAGTACCTTAAACGGCTATGAATCATAACACGAGTCAGCCACGGTTAGAGTTTCCAGTCACAGTGCAGATATACTGGGCATGACCTTACAGGTACAAACAAGGTAGAATTCTGGTGGCTTGGTGTGGCTATTGTGCGCAATGCCTTGACAAAGTTGGCATGTGCCACTGACCATGACCGCAAATGTATCCAAGTGACTTATACTTCTATTGATCATAACACGAGTCAGCCACGGTCAGAGTATCTAATCAAAGTGCAGATGTACTAGGCATGATCTTGCAAGTACAAACAAGGCAGAATGCTGGTGGCTTGGTGTGGCTATTGTGCGTAATTCCTTGACAGAATTGGCATGTGTCACTGACCATGACCACAAATGTATCCAAGTAACTTTAACTTCTATTGACCATAACACAAGTCAGTCAAGCTTAGAGTGTCCAATACCAGTGCAGATTTATTAAGCAGGATCTTGCAGGTGCAAACAAGGTAGAATACTGGTGGCTCAGTGTGGCTATTGTGCGTAATGTCTTGACAAATTTGGCATGTGCCACTGACCATGACCACAAAGTTTACCAAGCACCTTAAACGGCTATGAATCATAACTCAAGTCAGCCACGGTCAGAGTGTCCAATCACAGTGACATGTGCTAGGCATAAACTTGCAGGTATAAGTAAGGTAGAATACTGGTGGCTTGGTGCGGCTATTGTGCGCAATGCGTTGACAAAGTTGGCCTGTGCCACTGACCATGACAACAAAGTTTACCGAGTGAGTTTAACTTCTACGCATCGTTTCACGAGTCGGCCACGATCAGAGTGCCCAATCATACTGCAGATGTACTATGCATGACCTTGCAGGTATAAGCAAGGTAAACCACAGGTGGCTGAGTGCGGCTATTGTGCGCGATGCCTTGACAAAGTTGGCATGTACCACTGACCATGACCACAAAGTTAACCAAGTGACTTTAACTTCTATGAATAATCACATGAGTCAGCCCAGTAGATCATTGGATCAAGGTAATCCGACGGCTGTCCTTTTTCCAATAAAAACTTGCAGGTATACCCAAGGTAAAACACTGGTGGCACAGTGAGGCTATTGCGAGCGATGACTCGACAAAGTTGGCATGTGCCACTGACCATGACCACATACTTATCCAAGTGACTTGAACTCATACAAAATGTAACACGAGTCAGCGATGGTCAGATTGCCCAATCACAGTGCTTATGTACTATGCATGATCTTGCTGGTATGAACAAGGTAAAAACCCGGTGGTTTGGTGTGGCTATTGTGCGCAATGCCTTGACAAAGTTGGCCTGTGTAACTGACCATGACCACAAAGTTCACCAAGTGACTTTAATTTCTCTGAATTGTAACATGAGTCAGCCACGGTCATTGTTCCCAATCATAGTGCACGTGTACAAATGCGTGACCTTGCAGGTATGAACAAGATAAAAAACAGGTGGCTTGGATTTGGCTATTGTAAGAAAGGCCTTGACAAAGTTGGCCTGTGCAACTGACCATGACTACAAATTTATCCAAGTGAATTTTACTTGTATTGATCATAACACGAGTCAGCCACGGTCAGAGTGTCCAATTACAGTGCAGATGTACTACGCATGATCTTACAGGTACAACCAAGGAAGAATGCTGGTGGCTCGGTGTGGCTATTGTGCGCAATGTCTTGACAAAGTTGGCATGTGCCACTGACCATGACCACAAACTGATCCAAGTGACTTTAACCTCTACGAATTGTAACACGAGTCAGCCACAGTCAAAGTGCGCAATTACAGTGCACATACACTATGCATGACCTTACAGGTCTAAACAAGGTAAAAAAACCGGTGGCTTGGTGTGGCTATTGTGCGCAATGCCTTGACAAAGTTGACATGTGCCACTGACCATGACCACAAATTTATCCAAGGGACTTTCACTTCTACGAATTGTAACACGAGTCAGCTGCGGTCAGAGTGCCCAATCACAGTGCACATTACCATGCACGATCTTGCAGGTGCAAACAAGGTAGAATTATGTTGGCTATGTGTGGCCATTGTGCCCAATGCCTTGACAAAGTTGTCCTGTTCAACTGACCATAACTCCTATGAATCATCACACGAGTCAGCCACAGTCAGGGTTCCCAATCAAAGTGCACGTGTGCTAGGAATAAACTTGCAGGTACAAACAAGGTAAAATACCGGTGGCTCAGTGCGGCTATTGTGCGCGATGCCTTGACAAAGTTGGCATGTGCCACTGACCATGACCACAAACGTATCCACGTGACCTTAACTTCTACGAATTGTAACACAAGTTAGCCGCGGTCAGAGTACCCAATTACAGTGCACATGTACTATGCATGACCTTGCATGTATAAACAAGGTAAAAACCCGGTGGCCTGGTGTGGCTACTGTGTGCGATGCCTTGACAAAGTTGGCATGTGCAACTGACCATGACCACAAAGTTAACCAAGTGATTTTAACTTCTACGAATTATAACACAAGTCAGCCACAGTCAGATTGCCCAATCACAGTGCACATGTACTATGCATGACCTTGCAGGTATAAACAAGGTAGATTACGGGTGGCGTGGTGTGGCAACTGTGCACAATGCCCTGACAAATTTGGCATGTGCAACTGACCATGACCACAAATTTATCCAAGTGACTTTTACTTCTATTCATCATGAAACGAGTCAGCCACGGTCAAAGTACCCAATCACAGTGCACATGTACTATGCATGACATTGCATGTACAAACAAGGTAGAATAATGGTGGCTTTGTGTGGCTTTTGTGCACAATGCCTTGACTAAGTTGGCATTTGCCACTGACCATGACCACAAATTCATCCACGTGACTTTTACTTCTACGAATTGTAACACGAGTCATCCACAGTCAGAGTGCCCAATCACAGTACACGTGTGCTAGGCATAAACTTGCAGGTTTAGTTTAAGCAAGGTAAGACATTGGTGGCTTGGTGCGGCTATTGTGGACAATGCCTTGTCAAAGATAGCCTGTGCCACTGACCAAGACCACAAACGTATCCAAGTGACTTTGACTTCTACGCATCGTAACACGAGTCAGCCACGGTCAGAGTGTCCAATCACAGTGCAGATGTACTATGCATGACCTTGCAGCTTTATGCAAGGTAAATTACTGGTGGCTCTGTGCGGGTATTGTGCGCAATGCCTTCACAAAGTTTGCCTGTGCAACTGACCATGACCACAAAGTGAACCAAGTGACTTTAACTTCTATGAATTATCACATGAGTTAGCCACAGTCAGAGTGCCAAATCACAGTGCACGTGTGCTAGGCATAAACGTGCAGGTATGAACAAGTTAAAACACGGGTGGCTAAGTGCGGATATTGAACGCACTGCCTTGACAAAGTTGGCCTGTGCCACTGATCATGACCACAAAGTTTACCAAGTGACTCTAACTTCTACGCATCGTAACACGAGTCAGCCACGGTCAGAGTGCCCAATCACAATGCACATGTAGTATGCATGACCTTGCTGGTATAAACAAGGTAAAAACCAGTGGCTTGGCGTGGCAATTGTGCGCAATGCCTTGACAAAGTTGGCATGTGCAACTGACCATGACCACAAAGTTATCCAAATACCTTAAACGTCTATGAATCATGACACGAGTCAGCCACAGTTAGAATGCCCAATCATAGTGCACGTGTGCTGAGCATAAACGTGCAGGTATAAACCAGGTAAAACACTGGTGGCTCAGTGTGGCTATTGTGCCTGATGCCATGACAAAGTTGGCATGTGCCATTGACCATGACCACAAACGTATCCACGTGACTTCAACTTCTACGAATTCTAACACGAATCAGCCACGGTCAGAGTGCCCAATCACAGTGCACATGTACTATTTTGACCTTGCTGGTATGAACAAGGTAGAAACCGGGCGGCTTGGTGGGGTTATTGTGCGCAATGCCTTGACAATGTTCGCCTGTTCAACTGACCATGACAACAAAGTTTTCCAAGTGACTTTAACTTCTATCAATTATCACATGAGTCTGCCACGTTCAGAGTGTCCAATCACAGTGCAGATGTACTAGGCATGATCTTGCAGGTGCAAAAAAGGTAAAATACTGGCGGCTAGGTGTGGCTATTGTCTGCAATGCCTTGACAAATTTGGCCTGTGCAACTGACCATGACCACAAAGTGAACCAAGAGACTTAAACTCCTATGAATCATCACAAGAGTCAGCCACAGTCATGTGCCCAATCCCAGTGCACGTGTGCTAGGCATAAACTTGCAGGTATGAACAAGGTAAACACTGGTGGCTCAGTGCGGCTATTGTGCGCAATGCCTTGACAAAGTTGGCCTGTGCCACTGACCATGACCACAAAGTTTACCAAATGATTTTTACTTCTACGCATCGTAACACGAGTCAGCCACGGTCAGAGTTCCCAATCACAGTGCACATGTAGTATGCATGACCTTGCTGGTACGAACAAGCCTTGAGAAAGTTGGCATGTGCAACTGACCATGACCACAAATCTATCCAAGTACCTTACACGTCTATGAATCATGACACGAGTCAGCCATGGTCAGAGTGTCCAATCACAGTGCAGATGTACTAGGCATGATCTTGCAGGTGCAAAAAAGGTAAAATACTGGCGGCTAGGTGTGGCTATTGTCTGCAATGCCTTGACAAATTTGGCCTGTGCAACTGACCATGACCACAAATCTATCCAAGTACCTTACACGTCTATGAATCATGACACGAGTCAGCCATGGTTAGAGTGCCCAATCACAGTGCACATGTAGTATGCATGACCTTGCTGGTATGAACAAGGTAGAAACCGGGCGGCTTGGTGGGGTTATTGTGCGCAATGCCTTGACAGAGTTGGCATGTGCCACTGACCATGACCATAAAGTGAACCAAGTGACTTTAACTTCTGTGAATCATCACATGCGTCAGCCACGGTCAGAGTGCCCAATCGCAGTGTGAGTGTAATATGCATGGCCTTTCAGGTTTAAACAAGGGAAAAACCCGGTGGCTTGGTGTGGCTATTGTGCGCAATGCCTTGATAACGTTGGCATGTGCCACTGACCATGACCACAAACGTATCCAGGTGACTTTAACTTCTACGAATCGTAACATGAGTCAGCCATGGTCAGAGTACCCAATCACAGTGCACATGTAGTATGCATGACCTTGCTGGTACGAACAAGCCTTGAGAAAGTTGGCATGTGCAACTGACCATGACCAAAATGTTCACCAAGTGACTTTCACTTCTATGAATCATCACATGCGTCATCCAAGGTAAGAGTGTCCAATCACAATGCAGATGTACTAGGCATGATCTTGGATTTTCAAACAAGGTAGAATACTGGTGGCTCGGTGTGGCTATTGTGCACAATGCCTCGACAAATTTGGCATGTGCCACTGACCATGACCTCAAAGTTTACCAAGTGACTTTAACTTTTATGAATCATCACACGAGTCAGCCAAAGTCAGTGTGCCCAATAACAGTGCACAAGTACTATGGGTGACCTTGCAGGTATAAAAAAGGAAAAAAATCAGTAGCTTGGTGTGGCTATTGTGTGCAATGCCTTGAAAAGGTTGGCATGTTCCACTGACCATGACGACAAAGGTTCCCAAGTGACTTGAACTTCTAAGCATCGTAACACGAGTCAGCCACGGTCAGAGTGCCCAATCACAGTGCACATGTACTGTGCATGACCTTGCAGGTGTAAACATGGTAGAAACGCGGTGACTTGGTGTGGCTATTGTGGGCAATTCCTTGCCAAAGTTGGCATGTGCCACTGACCATGACCACAAATTTATCCAAGTGACTTTAACTTCTACGAATTGTAACACGAGTCAGCCATGGTCAGAGTGCCCAATCACATTGCACATGTACTATGCATGACCTTGCAAGTACAAGCAAGGTAAAATACTGTTGGCTCATTGCGGCTATTGTGCGTGATGCCCTGGCAAAGTTGGCATGTTCCACTGACCATGACCACAAAGTTTACCAAGGGACTTTAACGTCTACGCATCGTAACACGAGACACCCACGGTCAGAGTGCCCTATCACAGTGCACGTGTAATATGCATGACCTTGCAGGTATAAACAAGGTAGAATACTGGTGGCTCGGTGTGGCTATTGTACACAATGCCTTGACAACGTTGGCATGTGCCACTGACCATGACCACAAAGTTGTCCAAGTGACGTTACCTTCTACGCATCGTAACACAAGTTAGCTACAGTCAGAGTGCCCAATCACAGTGCACATGTAGTATGCATGACCTTGCTGGTATGGACAAGGCCAAAAACCGGAGGCCAGGCATGGCTTCTGTGCGCAATGCCCGGACAAAGTTGGCATGTGCAACTGACCATTACCACAAATGTATCCAAGTGACTTGACCTTCTATGAATAATGACACAAGTCAGCCGCGGTCAGAGTGCCCAATCACAGTGCACATGTACTATGCATGACCATGCAGGTATAAAAAAGGTAAAAAAACCGGTGTCTTTGTGTGGCTATTGTGCGCAATGCCCTGAAAATGTTGGCATGTGTAACTGACCATGACGACAAAGTAAACCAAGTACTTTTAACTTATACGAATTGTAACACGAGTCAGCCACGGTCAGAGTGCCCAATCAAAGTGCACATGTACGATGCATGACCTTGCAGGTATAAAAAAGGTAGAATACCGGTGGCTTGGTTTGGCTATTGTGCACAATGCCTTGACAAAGTTGGCATGTGCCACTGACCAGAGCCACAAAGATTACCAAGTGACTTTAACGTCTACAATTTGTAACATGAGTCAGCCACGGTCAGAGTGCCCAATCACTGTGCACATATAATATGCATGGTTTTGCAGGTATAGACGAGGTAAAAACCCGGTGGCTTGGTGTGGCTATTGTGGGCAATGCCTTGACAAAGTTGGCATGTGCCACTGACCATGACCACAAATTTTACCAAGTGACTTTAACGTCTACGCAGCGTAACACGAGTCAGCCACGGTCAGAGTGCCCAATCACAGTGCACATGTAGTATGCATGGCCTTGCAGGTATAGACATGGTAAACAACCGGTGGCTTGGCGTGGCTATTGTGCGCAAAGCCTTGACAAAGTTGGCAGGTGCACCACACATTTATCATGACCACAAGTTTATCCAAGTACCTTAAACGTACATGAATCATGAAACGAGTCAGCCACTGTCAGAGTGCCCAATTAAAGTGCACGTGTACTAGGCATAAACCTGCAGGTATAAACAAGGTAAAACACTGGTGGCTCAGTGCGGCTATTGTGCGCGATGCCTTGACAAAGTTGGCATGTGCCACTGACCATGACCACAAACGTATCCACGTGACTTTAACTTCTGCGAATTGTAACACGAGTCAGCCACGGTCAGAGTGCCCAATTATAGTGCATTTGTACTATGCATGACCTTGCAGGTATAAACAAGGTAAATACCCATTGGATTTGCGTGGCTATTGTGCGCAAAGCCTTGACAAAGTTGGCAGGTGCACCACACATTTATCATGACCACAAATTTATCCAAGTACCTTAAACGTACATGAATCATGAAACGAGTCAGCCACTGTCAGAGTGCCCAATTAAAGTGCACGTGTACTAGGCATAAACCTGCAGGTATAAACAAGGTAAAACACTGGTGGCTCAGTGCGGCTATTGTGCGCGATGCCTTGACAAAGTTGGCATGTGCCACTGACCATGACCACAAACGTATCCACGTGACTTTAACTTCTGCGAATTGTAACACGAGTCAGCCACGGTCAGAGTGCCCAATTATAGTGCATTTGTACTATGCATGACCTTGCAGGTATAAACAAGGTAAATACCCATTGGATTTGCGTGGCTATTGTGCGCAATGTCTTGACAAAGTTGGCATGTGCAACTGACCATGATCACATAGTTCACCAAGTGACTTGAACGTCTACAATTTGTAACACGAGTCAGCCACGGTCAGAGTTCCCAATCACAGTGCCCATGTACTATGCATGATCTTGCAGGTATAAACAAGGTAGAATACCGGTGGCTCGGTGTGGCTATTGTACGCAATGCTTCGACAAAGTTGGCGTGTGCCACTGACCATGACCACAAAGTTTACCAAGTGACTTTAACTTCTACGCATCGTAACACGAGTCCGCCACGGCCAGAGTACCCAATCACAGTGCAGATGTAATATGCATGACCTTGCAGGTATCAGCAAGGTAAAACACTGGTGGCTCAGTGCAGCTATTGTGCGTGATGCCTTGACAAAGTTGGCATATGCCACAGACCATGACCACAAAGTTAACCAAGTGACTTTAACTTCTATGAATCATTACACGAGTCAGCCACAATCAGAGTGTCCAATCATAGTGCAGATGTACTAGGCATGATCTTGCAGGTGCAAACAATGTAGAATACTGGTGGCTTGGTGTGGCTATTGTGCACAATGCCTTGACAAAGTTGGCATGTGCCACTGATCATGACCACAACGTTTACCAAGTAACTTTAACTTGTACGCATCGTAACACGAGTCAGCCACGGCCAGAGTGCCCAATCACAGTGCACATGTACTATGCATGACCTTGCTGGCTTGGCAAGGCTATTGTCAGAATGATGTCTCTATCAAGACAGGACATCTAACGGGTTCATCTCCAGGATTCTCTGGCTCTTCCGCTCTCGGAAATACCAAGCACTCTCAATAACGGTTCAAGCCTCTGCATCAACCACCTCGGTCCCATCACACACAAACCGTTGACGGTGAGAACCGACCAACGGCACGATACCGAGTAATCTCCTAATAAGCGGCCTGACCGCCATCACGTCCGGCTAGTGCACAATAAGCCTTTGCTTTCCCTTTTGTCTTGTCCTATCCCTATAAGGAGGGAATGAACGTCCTCCTTATAAGGAGGACGTTCATTCCCTCCTAGCTTAACTAGAACAGTTCCACGCATCCTGTTCCCTTTCGGTTCCGCGGCGTCGCCGCCGTGTCTTCCCTCTGCTCGCCTCCTGCCTGCGTTCACCTCGCATACCATCTATCACTTCGCTTCCTCACTCGTGACCTTTCGCTCACATCTGGCACTTCACTCGCTTCGCTCCCGTGCTCTCTCATTGCCCTCTTTCTACCTTGGAGCTTGTGTGCCTCGCCTCTCTCAAGGTCCTACAACTAACTCATTGGGACCAGCTTTGCCTTTATGCTTCCGTCATTCTGCTAACTCACTTCTGCATGCCACAGTGCTTCTACCTGCTTCCGCTCCTGCCATCCTCGCGCATTGCATTCTTCTGACATGGTATCAGAGCATCAGGCAACATCACCTGATGCCCCGTGACCTCGTCATTCCTCTGCCTCCATCACTATATCGCCTCTCGTATCTGCACTCTTCCGTCGCCTCTGCCGTTACTTTGTACCTCTCCACCTCGGAGATAGCTGACATCAACAACGTCGCCTGGAGTCTTTTCGCGCTGAAGCAAAGCCTCATCATCCTAAGTAAGCCCTGCGCCCATTCCGCGCCCGTGGCCAAAAATTGGTGACTTGTTTACAACAGCTGCAAGCAACCAACTCCCGAGCCGCCGCCTGTCGTCAACTTCCCGGAAGCTTCTTGCCGCTCGTCACCTGCTGCCTCTCATCTTCACAAGCACCTCCGTCCTTCTTCTCTCCTCTCTTCAGCCTCGTCTGCTCCATCTGCCCCATCGACATCAGCCCCCTCGCACTCGTTGTGTCGCACCACGTCCTCGCACCGCCTTCTAGCATCGTCACCAGCAGCAGTGCAACGCCCGCCGGCAGGACATTGGACACCACCAGTCTTCCTGCTCCCATTGTGAGCCAACTGGGGAACAAACCATTACTCTCTTGACATCAGTGGACCAGTGTCTCTACCCTCCGCATGACTCCATGAGCTGCAACCAATTCCCTCCAGCAACCAAGACATTGGACACCACCAGTCTTCCTGCCCGTCGGTCTCGGGCAAACTGGGAACAAGCCGTCACTCTCTTGAAAGTAGAGCCATTTGTTGCCTCACTCGCTCTTCCTAGCACCCCGTCATCCTCCGGCTACATCTCCATCATCCGCCTCCATCATCTGCCCTCCACCCTTGTTGTCATCTTCACTTGAGCCTCCTTCATTGTCTCAGTCTCATCTGCCCTCCTCATGTCGCCCTTCGCCTGTCTCTCCAGCTTCAGAAACAGCTCGTCTCATCTCGTCTTCTGTCACCTCCTCCCAAGTTCCTCGTCAGCAGCATCATCCACGCTGCCTTCCTCATCAGCCTTCATCCGCTGCGCACGTGATTTCAGCCCTGCACCAACTCAGTCATCAGTTGCCTCCGCCTTCTTCCGATCCACTTCCACATCAGCTCAGCAGAAGGATCCGCCCGGTCGCATCGCCCTTTTCACGACGACCTGCACCCACGCTGAAACCTTCCGCAGTGCACGTGGTTTTGCCCCTGCGCCCACTCCTCTTTTATCAGCTTTCGCCTCCTCATCATCTGCATCTGCGACGAGCACAAGGACCTGCACGAGCTAGCTAACCACTTTGCAGCAGCCTGCACCCACGCTGGCAGCAGATTTCTTGCGGCGCGTTGGCACCTGCCTTCCCCTTGCCGTATTCTATCCCTCTATTGCGACAGCAAATGTGGTTTCGCCCCTGCACCCATTCATTCAACAGCCGTCTCTGCCTCCTCCTGATTACTTCAATATTATCCGCTCGGTACAAGGATGCGCCCGGTCGTATCACCCGTTGCACGACGACCTGTGCCCACGCCGAAACTTCAGCCTAGCACGAGGTCTCATCCTTGCACCAACTCCGTCGTTGAGCCTTCCTCCTTCACCTTCCTTCATCATGTACACGGCACATCACTCACTCTGGATCGACTTGCGCGCCCAAAGCCTTCCTCCGTACACGTGATCTCACCCCTTTGCTCACTTTCCCATCCGTTCTCCCTTTCCT
>SZWC01009764.1:39523-49789 GCA_023375785.1 Penium margaritaceum
CCACTTTGCAAGAATAAAAATCACACAAGTCCGCACTGTCCCCTCAGCTGCTGAAAGCGGTGCGCTGCCAGCGGCTTGGTCAGGAAGTCTGCCAGCATCATGCTTGAAGGGCAGAACTTGATCTGCACCACCTGCTTTGCCACGAGCTCGTGGATGAAGTGGTACTGCAAGTCGATGTGCTTGGTGCGGGCGTGAAACTCGGCGTTCTTCGTCAGAGCAATGATGCTCATGTTGTCACAATAGATGGTGGTGGCTGTGGTCTGCTGCTGTCCAAGGCTTGCTAGCAGCTCACGCACCCACACAGCTTCGTTTGCTGCTTCACTCAGGGCAATGTACTCTGTCTCCGTGGAGGAGAGGGCAACACACTATTGCTTCTTGCTCCTCCAACTGATTGCACCTCCCCCGAGCACAAATACAAACCCACTGGTTGACCTCCTTGTGTCCAGGTCACCTCCCCAATTTGTGTCACTGTAGCCGATGAGGATGGGGCTGTTGTTGCCGTTGAAGGTGAGGCAAAGGCTGCTGCTGCTGTCAAGGTAGCGCAGCACGCGCTTGACCGCCTCCAAATGCGGCACGCCCGGATTCGCGCCAAACTTGCTTAGCACTCCCACTGCTTAGCTAATGTCGAGGCGCGTGCCGACTGCTGCATACATGAGGCTTCCAATAGCTGCTTGGTACGGCACTGCTTCCATGCGGCTGCTCACTTATATGGGGAGTCTGCCTCATGCTCAGCTTCACTCCCACTTCCAGTGGTGTTGTTGCTTTGGGCGCTCCTGCCATGTTGAGGCACTTGATGATGTCGCTCACGTACGTGCTCTCCGACAACTTCAAAGTCTGCTACTGCTGGTCGCACTTGACCTGAAGGCCAAGGTAGTAACTGAGCTCTCCCATGTATTTCATGTCAAACCTGGCAGCAAGGGACTGCTTTACATCGTTCAAAAAAGACTTGGAGTCAGATGCCATGAGCAGATCATCAACATAGAGCAAGATTATGATCTGGCTTGCCTCTTGTGTGTGCCCATAGACAGCATGGTCCACATCACTGTGCACAAAGCCAAGGCCAGCAAGCTGGTCATCCATGTTGTGGTACCATGCTCGCGGGGCTTGCTTCAGGCCGTAGAGGGCCTTCACAAGCTTGCACACCAAACCTTCCTTCCCTTCCACAACATACCCCTCCGGCTACCCCATGTACATATCCTCCTCAAGGTCACCATTCAGAAATGCACACGTCACATCCATTTGGTGCACCTCCCAGTCCATATCAGCAGCAAGAGCGAGGATCGCTCGGATGGATGGGAACTTAGCGACAGGTGCAAATGTCTCATTGTAATCCACACCCTCAGTCTGCGCATACCCCTTTGTAACCAGCCGTGCTTTGTACCTGAGAATCTTACCATCTGCACCACGCTTGCGCCTGAAGATCCACCGGCATCCAAGCACCTGGCTGCCGCGTGTAGCCTCCTCGAGAGTCCAGGTGCCGTTCTTCATGAGCGCACCATACTCCTCATCTGCTGTGCCACGCCAATTTGTCGCCTCGGCGCTGTGCATGGCTTCAACGAATGTAGCTGTGTCATCGGTGACTGTGAGGAAGAGAAGCTCGAGGTCAGACGACTTCGTTGGTGGTGGAACGGTGCACAAGTTTACCAACTCCTCCAACGGCCTCTGTTTGTTTGCAAGGCGCTCGGATCGCCTCAGCGGCTCCCCACTGTCCTTCACACCTTTGTTGAGGCGTGCGGACCGTCGTGGCAGTTGCTGTGTGGTGCTTTGCTGCTCCTCCTCATCAGATTCCGCTGCCAACTCCTTCTCCTTCTCAGCTCCCTCCACCTCTTTGTCATTGCCACTGTCACCGCCATCTTCCGCATCGCCCTCTTTTGCTACCGGTACTTCTCCCACTTCTGGTACAAGTGCGTGAGCAAGCGGAACTGCCAACATAGGGCTCCAAGTCCAGCCCTTCACTTCCTCTTGGAAGACCACATCACGGCTGCGGATGATCTTGCGTGCGGCGAGGTTGTAGAGGCGGTATCCCATGGTGTCGTAGCCGAGGAAGGCGGCCTTCACTAACTTTGCGTCTAGCTTGTTACGGCTGCCGGTAGGCACGTGCACAAATGCACCACACCCGAAGACTTTCAGGTGCGTCACTATTGGCTCGCGTCCTGTCCACGCCTCCTCCGGTGTCATCAGCAGCACAGCGCGTGTAGGGCTTCGGTTTTTCAGGTACACGGCGGTATTGACTGCTTCCGCCCAAAAGGTTGGCGGGAGCCCCGCATCTTGGAGCATGCTGTGAACATGCTCCATGAGCGTGCAATTTTCACGTTCAGCTACGCCATTCAGCTGCGGTGTTCCATGTGGGGTGACCTCGTGCTTGATCTCGCGACGCTTGAGGAAGGTGCAGAAGTTGTTGGAGAGGTATTCTCCTCCACCATTGGTGCGAAGCACCTTCAACCGCCTGCCACTCTCATTCTGTGCAGCAGCAATGCACACCTTGAAAGCATCAAAGCACTCATCCTTTCCAGCCAGGAACGACACCCACGTCTTCCTTGACTTGTCATCAATGAACGTGACAAAGTACAACTTGCCGGACAAGGATTGTGATGGCATGGGACCTCAAAAATCAGAGTGAACGAGTGAGAGAAGCTCAGCCCCCCCCTTCCCCTCTCTCCTGAAAGGAGCGCGGGCTTGCTTCCCTTCAATGCAGCTCTCACAAGCCGATGCACTAGGTTGCTTCACCCCCTTGAGCTCCAGGCCACGGACCATCTGCTGCATGGAGATGATGGCGCCAAAGCCGAGGTGACCGAGCCGGCGGTGCCACAGGCCGATGTTGTGTTTTCCCTCTCTTGCCGCCAACGCTGAGTCAGCTTCCTTCTCCGACGCCACGTAGAGGCGGTAAAGACCGTCCTCCTTTTTTTCTTTTGCAAGCACACGGCCTGCATGGGCAGAGATGGTGCAGCCATCATTCTCAAAGCAAACCTGCATGCCTTCGGAGATGAGAGATGAGACAGAGAGGAGGTCAGCTGCCAGCCCCGGAACATGTAGCACCCCCTTCACACGACGTTCAACGTGCTTACCCTCAACGGAAGCACAAAACACAATCTCACCCTCCCCAACAGCCATTTGTACATGGTTGTCCCCCATGTCCACCAGACGAGGTTCAATGACGGAGTAGACAACGAACCACTCCCGGCGACAGGTCATGTGCCGCTGGCTCCGGAGTCGATGATCTAGAACAGGGCAGTGTTGTTGGAGACGTGCAAGACCCGGATGGTTGTCACGAATCCACTCTCCCAATCCGCGGCGTTCGCGGAAGCGTCGGACTGTTTTCCCGCTCCCACTCCAGCAGCAAGGTCCGCCTTTTTCTTCTGGCATTTGCGTGTCCAATAGCCCAGCTTCTTGCAGAAGTGGCAGTTCTTCTTCCTCCTCCCTCCTCTGCCATTGCCCCTGGTTGGTGCAGCACCACCCCCATGACTAGAGTTGGTGATGAGAGCGACGTCCAGTCCGCTTCCACCCTCTTCTCTCTTGCGTCGCTCCTCCTCAAACAGTAGGCTCTCCTCCACATCATTGAGGGAGATCTTGTCGCCACACTGGTCCAGGGCAATAATGAGAGGAGTATAGCTGCTAGGAAGACCAGAAAGGATGGTTAGCATGAGCAAACGCTCCTTGACAGGGTCCTCAATCGCAGCAAGCTGGTCAGAGAGAGACTTCACCATGTTGATGTAGTCAATCATGGATCCGGATTCATCCATCTTCACAGTGTGAAAGCGACAATGCAGCTGCATGTTCATGAGGATTGACTTGGAAGTATAAGTGNTTTGCGTGTCCAATAGCCCAGCTTCTTGCAGAAGTGGCAGTTCCCCTTCCTCCTCCCTCCTCTGCCATTGCCCCTGGTTGGTGCAGCACCACCCCCATGACTAGAGTTGGTGATGAGAGCGACGTCCAGTCCACTTCCACCCTCTTCTCTCTTGCGTCGCTCCTCCTCAAACAGTAGGCTCTCCTCCACATCATTGAGGGAGATCTTGTCGCCACACTGGTCCAGGGCAATAATGAGAGGAGTATAGCTGCTAGGAAGACCAGAAAGGATGGTTAGCATGAGCAAACGCTCCTTGACAGGGTCCTCAATCGCAGCAAGCTGGTCAGAGAGAGACTTCACCATGTTGATGTAGTCAATCATGGATCCGGATTCATCCATCTTCACAGTGTGAAAGCGACAATGCAGCTGCATGTTCATGAGGATTGACTTGGAAGTATAAGTGGACTCAAGCTTTTTCCAAACCTCCGTTGGCGTGAGGATGCCACGCACGCAGAGTTGCTGCTGTTCGGCGAGGTGGAGGTAGATGGTTGCGAGGGCACGGTCACGCTTCGCGCGATAGGTACGGGCCTCGACAGGGGATAGGGAGCTTTCTTATGGTTCCTTCTCCTTCTCATCCACCTGGCTCCAGAGACCCTTCTCCATCAGCACCATCTTCATGTTGTTGCTCCAGTTGAAGAAGTTCTTGCCTTCAAACTTGGCGATGTTGACGCTGGCCACCATGGAAGTGGATGTCGCCATGGTAGTGCAACATTCAGCCCACAAACGGCTCTCTCACACAACAGGGTGCAAGGAATGCCTCAAGGATGAGACAAAGCCTTGTTCTAGCTCTGATAACACTGATGGAAAATTGGCAGCCCTCAGGGAGGTGATCAGGCTCACTAAGAGCCACCTAGGGAGGACCAACAGTTTGTGAGAGGGAGTTGCAGGTTGCACAGACAGAAATTATAGAAGCAAATGTAGGTCTGCAGAGAATTCAAATGTCTAAATTCACTCTTGAGTGAGAAAGTACATTGTCATAGCTTTCTAACAAGCACTTATGTGCCTCATTTGGCCTAGGGAGCATTGAGATACACTCTGTCAAGGTCTACCCTCTAGCACACTCTCCTAGCCTAGCGGGATGAGCGGCAGTCACCTTGTCACACAAGAGAATTATGTCTCACACCACTTGGATGACCAAAAATCGTGTTCTGCACCTTCCTTGAACTCTCTTGGAGATCCTCCAGCCGCCTTTTCTCTTTGAAGGCAGCTCTTAGCCGTCCTGGCCAATAATCCTGCCCCCTTTTTGAGCTCAAAGTGCTCAGGTCGTCACTTGAACCCGACCCGTGATCTCCAAACTTTGGAAATCCATATCTCACTCAAACAGACTCCGTATCGAGTTCCGTAAAGTGCGTTGGAACCTATGGAACATCCTCTATGCAACTGTCATGCCAAATGATTTTCATCAAGCAACCTGTTTTTGTCACTTTCTAGCACTCTCATATCCATCACGTTCCTTCTTGGCCTCCAAGGACGAGGCCCATGTGGCATGTCTTCTCCGGGTAGCACAAGATGCGCTTGACCGCCTGTCAATGTTGTGGCCCAGGGCTGGCCACGAGTCTGCTCACTTGTCCCACAGCATAGCGGATGTCCGGATGAGTCCCTACCATGGCGTACATGATGCTACCCATAGCGGACTGGTAGGGGATGTCTTGCAACTCCCTTTGTTCTACTTCGTTGCTTGGGGACATGGAGGCCTTCAGCTTTGTATCGGTTGTCATTGGGGTGCTGACAGGTTTGCAGTCTTCCATGTGGTAGCGCTTCACTCCCTCACCGATGTATTTGGTTTGGTTGCGTTCGATGGTGCCTGCTACTTGGTTGCGGTGGATGGCAATCCCGAGGTAGTATTCCAGAGGACCCATGTCCTTCATGTTGAACCTTTTGCTGAGGTCAGACTTCAGCTCATCTAGCAGCCCGACGGAAGACGAGAAGATGATCAGATCATCCACGTACAGCGCAACCAGCATTAGCCCTCTCCTATCACCGCACAGGTATATACTCGGGTCATTTTGGCAATGCACGAAGGAGAGACCGGTCATGAAACCGTCCACCTCTTTGTACCACATCCTTGGGGCCTGTTTGAGCTCGTAGAGCACTTTCACCAACTTGCACACCTTGCCCTTGGGAGCTTTGACTCCTTCGGGCACCTCCATCAGTACTTCCTTCTCAAGATTCCCATAAAGGAAAGCTGTCCTGACGTCTATCTGGTGTATCTCTAAGTTCTTTGCGGCTGCAATGCCAAGGAGAGAGCGGATGGAGGCAAAGGTCACAACGGGCACAAACGTCTCATTGTACTTGGAGCCCGGGCGTTGAGAGAACCCCTTAGCCACTACCCTTGCCTTGAACTTGTCGATGCAGCCATCTTGCTTCTTCTTTACTCGGAGGACCCACTTGGATCCCACCACGTGGGCCCTGTCAGGTCTATTCGCCAGCACCCACGTGCCGTTCTTGACAATGGACGCGAGCTCGCTATCCAGTGCCTCCTTCCACTTGGCCGCATATGGGCCATTCATCGCCTCCGCCACTATGGATGGCTCTCCCTGACCCATGCACGACCAGCTAAGTCCGGTTCAATCATCCTCATACCGCAAAGGTGCTCTCTTTGGTCGCAAACTGCGCCTGGGTAGTGGTGAGGCTTCTTGCTTTGGTGCTGGTGCTTCCGTAGGTGGTGGTTTTTCGTCGTCGTCATCGTCGTCATCAGAAGAGTTGTCAGAGTCCAAGTCAGACTCGAAAGCACTGGACGCCTCGGTATCCGCATCCATGTCAGATGGTGCATCATCCTCCACTGCTGCTCTCCCATTCCCACCACCTGCTGGCAAAGCGAGCCTGTTGTCAGGTGCTTGGTCTCCGGACTCAAGCAACACTATCCACTCTCTCGCTTTGGGAGCGAGGTTTGGGTATAGTAGCTCTCCCTTTTCAAGGGTGCGTTCGTCAAGCACGACGTCCCGGCTCCTCACGAGCTTGCCTGCTGCCTGGTCTCAAAGCCGATAGGCTTTGTGTGATGTGTCATACCCAACCATGACGCAGTTCCTGGAACGTGCGTCCAGTTTACCCCCACCTTCTCCCGACTGGATCCTCACCCATGCAGTTAACCCGAACACCTTCACATGAGATGCGTTGGGTTTCTTTCCCGACCATGCTTCTTGTGGGGTCTTTAGCTACTTGTCCTGCTCCTTTCCACGCTTCTGCAAGGCGGTTGCTGGTGTGAGATTCAAGAGGTAGCAAGCCGTTGTTGCTACTTCTGCCCAAAAGCAAGGTGGGAGCTTGGCGTTGAAGAGCATGCTTCGCACCATGCCGAGAAGGGTCTGGTTCATCCTCTCGGCCACACCGTTGCTTTGGGGATTGCAAGGGGTGATTTGCTCGTGGCGGATGCCATGATGCTTGAGCCAAGGCTTGCATGCCTCGTACTCACCCCTGTTGTCACTTTGGAGCGTCTTCACCTTCTTGGACATTTGCCGCTCCACCATGGCGACGAACTCGAGGAGCTTCTCCTTGACCTCTCCCTTTGTTTTTACGAAGTAGATCCACAACTTGCGGCTGTGGTCGACAATGAAGGTCAAAAAGTACTTGCTTCCTCCATTAGACGGTGTACGGAAGGGTCCACATACGTCACTGTGTATCCGTTCCAAGACGTGCTTAGCTTGTTGACCTCCTCTCCCAAACGGCTTCTTCTTTGCCTTCGCTTGGAGGCATGGTTCACACAATACACACCCTCCGCCATGATTCATGGTGCACCCTTCCATTCCGCGGACTACCTCTTGCTCCTGCATCTTCTGTAGCGTGCTGTTGGCCTCATGGCCAAATCGCTGATGCCACAGCTCAGCGTCAGTGTCCTTAGTTGATGTGGCGGCCGCAGCCGTCGCCGGTGGTGCATCCTTTGGCTCAGGTGCCACTGTCTTGGTGGCACATGCGAGTCCCTCATCCAACGCCTTGTTACCTTTGGTTTGAAGCACGTAGAGGCCATCGACTCTTGGAACTTGAAGCATGAGGTCGTCCTTGGTTTACTAAATCTGGATGTCCTCGTTTTTTAGGGCCACCGCTTCCTTGTTGGTGAACACCTCTGTCATGTTGTTGTCGGTGATTTGTGAGACAGACATCAAGTTGGTTGCGAAGGAGGGCATGTACACCACCTTTTGAAGGTTTACTGCCTTCTCCGCATCGTTCATGTCGAATATGATCACCTTGTCCCCTTCGCCCATGGCTTGGACGACGCCGCCGTTTGCACACTTGATGCGCATGACAGATTTGGCCATGGAGACAAATCCACCCTTCTCTTTTGATGAGTGGTGGTTGATACCCGAATCAAGGGAAAATACCCCGGGCCTAAGGATCGCTGCGCTCCTCATGGGCAGCCCCCTAGCTATCATGTTGATGAGCTCCTTCTTCTCCTTTCCACCTTTGTTCCCGCCTTCTCTCTTGGGACTACGACAGTCCCTAGCCCAGTGCCCAGCCTTGCCACAGTTGTGACAGTTGCCAAGCTTCTTGGAACTCTTTCCGCCACCATTGCGTTTCCCTCCACTGCCACCGCTTCCGCTGTTGCCTTGACTGGAGCGAGAGTTTGCACCTTGTCCACCGAAGCGAGAGGCATAGGCAGAAATATTTGCCTCACTACCACTGCGTCACATGGACTCGTTGCGGACGTGTTCGGTGCAAGCCTCATACGTCATATCTACCTCCTTCCAACCGCCGAATACGGTGATCAAGGACCCCCAGCTTTCCGGTAGCGCAATTAGAAGGATCATGGCACGCATGTTGGAGTCAAGATTCTATTCCATTTGCTGGACCTCTTGCAGCACGTTGTCAAATGACTGCAAAAATGTAGGTATCGATTCTCCTTTTCTCACCCTCATCGAACTCAACCTTTGGAAGATGAAGAGTCGATCTACTAGGGCGTTCAATTGATGCACGCATGCGAGTTTTGCGTAGGCCTCGGCAGCCAACGTGCATCTTGTGATGTGGGAGTGTTGAGTCTCGTTGATGGACGTCATAAGAATGGCGAGAGCCATGTTGTTCTTCATCGTCCATACTGCAAGGTCAGCCGCATGCGTCGTCACCGTGGCATCGGCGGGTGCTGTCTCGGTCCCTTTTCGGATGTCAAGGTAGCCACGCACGTTCATGACAATATGAAACTGCCATTTCCACAAGGGAAACCCTGTCCCCGTGAATTTGGACATACCCGCCTCAAGGCGGGCTTGAGTCGGATCCGCCATTTCTTGCAGTTGCTCGTCTTCTCTGCTTTGCTGCTACTCTGCTTCGTTGAGGCCAATGAGGCTGATGAGGCTGGTGGCTGTGACTGTTGTCAAAGGTGCAGTTGGTTACGTTGCATACCCCTCCCTCCGATGATCGCCTAAGGCGATGGTGCCGTCGTGAGAGAACGGACCTGGGGTCGTACCACCTTCTAAAAAAAGGGGTAGAGCTTTATCCCGTTTGGGCTCGAGGGTCTTGTCCAACATGAATAGAGTTGTTCCTCGTCCCCTAGTCCGCCACGTGCGCGCCCCCTACGTAAAGAAGCCAATGGAGCCGATGAAGCAGATGGAGCCGTCCGATGGTCGTGTCCCTGTTGTACCCGTGCGCCCTGCAAGACCACATGCTAGTCAGTCTTGGAAGCGTGCCTTAGAACCAGAAGTGTGGGCCCATAGCCCTTTGTCAATGCGCCGGATAGCAATGGTCTAGACAACTGGTCCCGACATGGGAGGCCGCCAACCGCTCTTGGTATTGCAACCAAGATAACATATCACCCTTAAACGAGGGATCCACACTTTAGGTTCGTTTGGTTTGCAACCTCACAAAGTCCGCATGTTGGTCTTTAGTGTCCACCTTTGGTTGGACACTCTGTGAGGAGTCTCAAAGGGAAGAACTGTAAATGGATGCATGCAAGGTACATGCCTTTATACTTGCGGAGCTTTCCTAAAGCTTCTGCTTGTAGTGGCTCCACTGGAGCCAACCTCAACCTACAGTCCTACTTGGCGCGTCCTTAGACCGCCAAGTGTCATCCTCAAGGCAGGCTCTAGTAAGCTCCCTAGAAGCTTCTTGTCCCAGTTTTGGCCACAAAGAAAACTGCGGCCGTTGCAGGATTTGGACCCACTACCTCTTGTCTGAGACTCTGATGCCTATTCAACCAAGCCAAAGAGGTATGGTTGCAATGATGAGCCACAGGGAACATACCCATTATGGGCAGTGCATTCTTGACCCATCTCAGAACAGACCAAGGGGAAATACTCCATAGAGCAGTGCATGCCTTGTCTGTATGTGTAGCTAGCCAGTTAGGCAGTCGACAAGGTGCATACTATCTCAACAATTCCAACATTCCCCCCCTTGTGCACCAATCTTTGCCAACTGTGTGTGCACAACAGAACGCCCCCCCACGAACAACGAGTTGGCTGAAATGTCGAGGCACGAAGAAGCACGCCAGCAGACCATTCCCC
>SZWC01009764.1:49924-62971 GCA_023375785.1 Penium margaritaceum
CCCCCCCCCCCCCCCCCCTCGTGCAAACCGAGCCTCCAAAAAAAATGAGGGCAGAAAGAAAGTTGCAACAGGGGTGTACCGAAGGACTATGTGAACCCATGTTGTCCCGATGTTCCGATGTGGTCAGACCACCGCGGCCGCGGCACCGCGGGCCACAGCGATGCGGCAGCGATGTGGCGGATGGGGCAAAATCCAACTTCGCCCATACTCCGCGTAGGAGGATGCCCACACCGACCTGATTGCGCGGACGCCCACCGCAGCACCCGTTGCGGGGAAAAATTCCCGGGGCCACGTTCACCCCCTCGATCAGACAACTAAGTCTGTCAATTGGGTTTGAATGATTTACATGTCAAACCCTTTACGTTTTCAATGTTCCATATTCTTTATGATAGGGTGGTGCTTACAAACACCAATCAGAGTGTACGTCAGCTGACTACGCAACAGCCCACGTAAAACGGCTCTTACATGGCTGTTTCGGCGGACATGGAAAGGCTGTAGAATATCCTCATGCACATGCGGTGCCGTTTTCCAACGGTGAGGTGTCCACGCTGGCATGCCAGCATCACTTAACTTGTTATGCTGGCAGATACAGGCGTGCATGACCATCGTTCTATCCGAACGAAGTGGGCGATGACAATGGTCTGCGGACTGGTTTAGTCGGAGAGGTAGGATACAGCATGCGATTCTTGTCCTTGTGTCCGGTTATGTCGATGCAGTTCGACCCAAGCTCGCTCCGCTCGCACTATCGTGCACCACGCCAGTCACACAATCTCGTACTACTACATGTCGGAGTCCAACACTTCGCACGCGCCCGCTATGAGCGCTCACCAAGCGCTCGGTCACACGAACCATGCCGCCTAGGAGAGCGACTACGCACTCGTCTGCTGGAAGGGGCTCTTCCTCTGCCTCTGCAGCCAGCTCGCAACGATTCCTTCACCCAGAATTCTCACCTCCACCATCTGGCAGGCTCCATGGCGACATGCTCACTTTGGCCCTCTCACGCCATTGCAAACCAGTACCCACTCCGTCAAAGCGGCCTGGCTTCTTCTGTGGCTCCTGTGGCACTACTCTCAGCGGTACTTGTGACCGCATAAGAGGGCATTTCGGGGAGACCAACGGCAACGTAGGATGCTGTGAGCATCCTCCACCACTGGCGCGGGATGCGCTTGGACTACAACGCGCACCACGTCCCCCGAACAGTTGGAAGCCCGTCGACGCCCGCCTGTTCAATGGCCTTGGCGATTCTTGGGGCACGACAGCGAAGCCCGTTGCATGGGCTTCACTATTTGAGTCACAGCAGCGGAAAGAGGCGCTGGAACGTGCTGGACTACCTTCCATGAGTGACGAAGACCCGTATGGGCTCGCTGGAGCTTCCGGGGTGCGTTCTACAGTCGATGGACCTGACAGCACACAGCAGCAGGATGTACTTCTTCGCGCTCAGGATTTGCTTCAGCAGCAGCAGCAGCAGCAAGCAGAGCACCTGCGACAGCAGCATCAGGAGCAGCGTGTTGATGCCAACGCCCTGGCAAGAAGGGTGCAAACCTCCATGCGTACCCACTGCGACAACGCGGCAAATGCCTCTTGCCTATCGTGGAGCTGATGGCATGCGGGGCGTTGCCAATCTCCTTCACCCGGCGATCGCTACTCAACAAGGTCGTCAGCAAGGCAAGGCTCACCAACGTCTCCTTCAAGCTGCCGTCTCGGACAACAGTGGTGCAGAAAATCCTGCCACGGATTGATGAGAAGCTTGAGGCCGAGGACGCCCCGCTCAAGCAAGGGTGGGCTACCTACGGTGCCACTGTCGCAGTCGATGAGTGGTGCGACCAGCAGCAGCGTCCCATCTACAACGCCATGGCAGTCAACGCCAAAGGCGCCTGCCACATATTCTCCCGTGACGCCAGTGGACAGGTCCGTAATGCCAAGCACGTGGCCGATATGATTGAGGAGGCAATTCATGCAGTTGGCGAGCGACATGTGGTGTCAGTGGTATGCGACAACGCGGCTGTCAACAAGAAGGCGTTTGACAACCTGAAGCTGAAGTATCCGCGTGTGTTGTGGCAGGGCTGCTCCGCCCACAACTTGGACTTGTGCATGAAAGATCTGTGCAAGACTGAATGGGGTGCAGGGGTCATCTCCAAGGCCGAGAAGGTCGTTGCTTACTTCCGCAACAACGACCTCCCCCAGACCTGGCTGAAGCAGCAGAGCGGCAGGCGAGTTCTGCTGCCTCGTTGTGAGACCAGGTTTGCCTCAGGGCACACCATGCTCCAGCGCCTCTGTGACATGCGCCCATTTCTGTTGAAGCTGGTCAACAACGCGGCATGGAAGGACATGGGGGGCCACCGTGACAGCGCCTTCAAAGAACGCAAGAAGGTTGTGCGCAAGCTTGTAAGGCGTCGTGTATTCTGGCTGCAGGTTCGCCAGCTCCGAGACTTGCTGGCCCCCTTTGTGAAGTGCCTGCGGATTGCTGACTCTCCAGGTGGACAGGCAGGTGAAATTTTTGAAGGCTTGCTTGACTGCATGGCTGATGTGAAGGCACTTGCAAAGAAGCCCGGTAGGAAGCCCGCCAAGGTTGGAGAGATGCACGTCAAGCATGCCATGGACAGGTTGAAGAGTCGGTGGACCACGGACATGTCGTGCTCTCTCTATGCTGCTGCCCGCCGTGTCCATCCAACACACTTTGGCAATGATCTGAGCGGTGATGTGACCATGGTGCAAGCATGGGCGCAGGTGGTGGAAGCCTTGGTGCCAGAAGCCAAGCATGCAGAGCTGCAGCAGGAGTTGGAGGCTTTCCAGCTGGGTCGAGTGACCACGGAGGTCATCCCGCTCACAACAAAGAAGCTGAGCGACAAGGCACGGCTGGCCGTTGGCAGGGTGGTGACCGGCACGCTCCACGCCTACGAATGGGCCTCCCTCTACCTGGCGCATGTCCCAACACTGCGCGAGATAGCCATCAAGCTCCTGTCTCAGCCATGTGCGTCCTCGGACTGCAAGAGGGCCTTCTCCACCCACGAGCTGATACATACAGCACGCCGCAACAGGCTGTCCGTGGAGACGTTGGAGATGCTGGTGAGGTGCAATGTCCGCCTCCGCCGACTGTACAATCAGAGTGCCCGGCGCTGTAAGAAGGACTGGATGGAGGTGAAGAGTCATGTCCTTCTTCGTCTTCTTCAATAAGGGGATCGGGCATCAGTGGATTTTGTTGTGGAATGGTGTCCGAAGGGGAATGGTCTGAGTATGTTGATGCTGATCCTGTGAAGACCATAAGCAGGGCAGAGAGATTAGAGAAAAGGTCTAAGACAATGGAAGCAGCAGGATGTGAGTTCATTGCAAGCATGGCCTGGTTGGGATATCGCCGCTGTTGATTTTGTGAGCCACGTAAATGCTTTCCTTGTTGCATGGGACAGTCAGCTTGCACATGTCCTTTACGATGACAGCGCCAACATTCTCATTCATCCGGATGAACGTAGGGCCTCGGTATTTTTGTCATGGTCTGCCCTTGTAATTGTTGGTGAGGTTGCACCATGAGTTGACCTTGGCTTTGATTTCCATTTCCGTAGGAGCGGAACTTCTCTGTACGCCGTCGGCCTGCTCCACCTTGATACTTGGCCGAGAGGCCTATGTCTCCGCCATTTGCCTTGATGTATTCATCCTCAAAGTACATGAGCTCTCGGATGGCATACTCCAGAGATAGTGACATTGGTAAAGCTGCCGCTGCAACTGCAGCTGCGGCTGGTGCTGTGGCTGCTTGAATAGCTGGGGCAGCTGCAGGAAGAGCAGCACCAATTGCGTCAATAGCTGATTGAAAGTTACCAATGGCAGTGCCCATCACTGCGAGCTTGTTGGCATCATTGATGCAAGCCTTGTTGACATCTTTAAGTCGTTCAATGGTGTTGTTGAGTCTGGGAGGGAGTCCACGGAAAATTGTATGAGTTAGGACTTGATCAGAAACCGGTTCTCCCAGGGCAGTAATGCGACTTGACAGATCTTTGAGATGAGATATGTGGTCCTCCAGTTTGGTGTCTTCCTCCATTCTCTGAGTGTGAAACTCAGTGAGAAGATGCCCAAGCTCATCTTTATTCACTTGGTGATAGCGCTTCTTCAGGGCTTTCCAAGCTTTTCTGGGACATAGGGTGTCGTTGTTGTCGCGGATCAGAAATTTTAGGCGTTCCTCCAGTTGCATGGCAAGTAAGGAGAAGTCTTGATCACAGCGCCGTTGCCATGTCAAACGTTCCTCAGCAGTGGGGGTTGCTCCTAGAACTTCTGTGGGAGGATCGGAAACCACTCCCCAGAGCCCTTTGTTGAGGAACACCATCTTCATGTTGAAGGCAAAGGTGTGGTAGTCCTCCCCATTAAAAATAGGAATTCTAAAATGATCACTTGGCATGGCGCCCGCCATGCTGTAATGCCACAGTGGAGTTGACCTGGTAAGGCACCCCCTGCTCTGATACCAAATGCTAGAAATGAAGGCTTCTTAGAATCTCAAGTGTCTCAGGTTAACACTCCACATTGAACTTGTTCACTCAAAGATCTGTGTGGTACACACTGTAGACAACTGCCATACACTTCAAATGAGGAATGTGTCTTGCACACTTGTCAAGGGATTTCATTCACTGCACAGGTACACGGCTCGTCTCTTGCTGAATCCAACGGTATGCTGCATTACTGAATCATTGAAGGACAGACAAAGCAGAGATTTTCCTAAGACGACAGCTACTTGTAGCGCGTGCTACACGCGACTCGACTAGGACTAGCAGCAGAAATACAAAGGGCCGTAAACATCCGGCTATGCATCCGAGGTTGGCTAGTGCCCAGCTCCCTTGGTTAGTTGACGTTGGAGATAAATCGCAGTCTCGATTTCCTCCGTGGTTCATCGATCTTCAGACAGCAGTGTTGGACGAAGCTTGACGCATTGTCCCTTGGTAGCTGGAAGGCTGTGATTGATCCATCGCACCGTTTAGACATTCCAGTTGGTCCGTCCTTCTCCAGTACACTGGCATCTTCATGGCCGGCACGTCTTTGTGTCCGTGTCCTCCTTCCATCAGCTGGACACCCAGCGGAGCCCTGCTCACACGCTTGGTTTTTCCGATGATCTTCGGCTGCGTGCCACATCAGCCGTTGGATTGAGAGGAGCTTCTCGCTCAGCTGCTCATCTGTCCCCAATCCAGCATAATCNGTATGCCACTTTTGGAAACTGGAAGTGTGTGCCCAAAACTAGGCCAGGTTGGCACGAGTATGGGCACAGACTAGACCAGATTCCAACAGTTCTTACAGCTGCTCCTACCCCTGCTGCGGTGCACCTACAGCCGTGTCACCACCAATGACCCTCAGCCCAATGACCTCCCGCTGCTGCTGCTACCCCCCTTCATCCCTTGCATCCAGCCATCCACCTTTTGATACACTCTGGTTCCCTCCCGAGGTTGCTCCTGATCATGCCTGTGCCTCCCTCCTAAATTCGTCTCCATTTGTGAGCCTCCCCCACCTTCCCCACCACCAACTATCATTGTTACCCTGACCCCATAGTAGGCAGCCCAGCCCGCCATCCCCTTCTGTCCCTGGCTACCTCCTGAAGGAGTCCTCATGCCAGCTCTTGTGTTCAATTTATCCATCAGGGTGGGGCAGCATGACAGTGAAATTTGAGGCTCTTTCTTCTCACATTGATTCTTGCTCCCTACCTTTTCAGGTTCAAACCCCTCCAGGAGCATTACTCCACGTAACCATTTTCCCCCTCCCTGTACTAGAATGCCTATTTTCCCCTTCCTTGGCTTACCAACATTTTCCCCCCAGCCTACCAACCATGTGTTCTCCCATCTTGGAAATATCCCTCCTATTCCCTTGTCTTGAACAGGCTACCCCACCACTTTACTCCCAACATGATCCTTCCCCAAAACATGGGCCAAATAACCTTCTCACCACCTAACCTTCCAACTACCTCACCTTCCAACCACCTCAACCTCCCACCATCTCACCACCTCATCTCACTCCACCACCACACCTTCCCAACAGCTCACCTTCTCACCGCTTCACAACCTCATCTCACTCCTCCACCAGACCTTCCAACACTCACCTCCCCACGATTTCAACACCTCACCTCACATCACCACCTTAGATTCCTTTCTTGTTCAGCTACATAGGCTAGAGGCAGCTCTTGTTCATTCTCATTTATTCACTCAAACACATTCCTCGTGTTGTCACTTCTTGACGTGGCACCAGAGCTCAAGTGACCCTCGTGTGCAAGCTTTCGTGTACGTGAGTGAATGCGTGCATGCGTGCATGGGTGCATGCATGTGTGCGTGCTTCCGTGCATGCATACCTTTGTGTGTTTGTGTTATCATACCTGCAACCATGCCTGCATGCATGTTTTTTTAATGTTTTTGCCCCTTGTCCAGTGTTGTAGGATGGATCAGGAATGCTCTATCCCTTTTGGAGGTATGACCCCTGGATCCATTGTAGTGTGACTAAACTATGCTCTATATCGTGTGAGATATGACCTGTGAGCACACCATATGAGTGAGTGGTTACCTTGACCATTTCGTTCATTTGGCCAAGTGAGAGGTCATGAGTTCCATCCTGGTCCCATCCGCATCTTGTTTGCTAGAAATGGAAGCTCCCAAGAAAGAAAGTCCATAGCTTCTTGGACGCTACATGGTTGGTCTTTCATCATGACACTAGGATGCTTATGTGTCAAGCCCACAGTGCAAGTCTTTTTGGTGATGTGGCTGGTTCAGGCCACTTCCAAGGAATGTGCTTTTGAGCTCTAGGTCTGGACAGACAGCTGTAAAAGGACTTGTCTTGCATGCTGATCAATTAACCCCTGCTTGATGCTCTCTTGCATATTGATAACCTGAGCTCTTCTTGAGATGTAATGCTAAGGCGTTAGTACTCTTGAAGGTGAATTCTATGCCTGATTAAGTTTGGGGTGCATGAAACATATCAACAAAGGAAGAACGTGTTGAAACCTTTGTGAGCTTTTTGGGTTTCGCGGCTTTTGTGCCAGAGGTGGTTAGCTCAGTAGCTATCAAAGGCATATGAGCCCACTCCTCTGGTAAGAGAAGTTTCACACACGCAACCGCTAAAGTCACGAGTAGTGAGAGCGCCTTTGCTCTCACCCAACTTCTTTGTTAGCAGGTCAATCATTAGCAGGAAGGGAATGCAACACATTTGCACCTTTACACTTTGGGAGGTGACATCAGCCTACATCAGCCTACATCAGCCTACATCTGCTTGCAACGGCCAACGTGAACACAGTTGCCTCTCCTCACTAATGGCCTACAGCGGCCTCAAACACAGGTGCATCGTCATCAACAATAGGTGTAGCAGCTATTGGAGTTGTTGTTGTAGGGATGGTAGGGACAAGGGAACAAGTGAATCATTTGCCCATCCTTAAGTCTGATAGAGAGGGGTTTGTGCTCTGGAAGTGGCAGTTTGAGATCACCATGGATGATGGAGATCTGCTTGGATATCTTGACGGAACTATCCCAGCACCAAAGGAAGAGGGTGCTGACCTTGTGGTATGGGTCAGGATCAACAAGAAGGCTCCCGCCATTCTTGTGTCCTCCATACAACCCTTGGTCCTTTCACACATTAGCGGTTGTGCAGTGGCAGCCATGGCATATGCCAAACTCGGCAAGGTGTTTTAATCCTCCTCACTTGCCAACCGTCTCTTCATTCTACAAAACCTCATCAGCATGAGGTTTGGTGAAGAGGAGGATGTCTCTACTTTTATGCAGAAGTTTGAGATGCTCTTGCAACAAGCCACCGGCATGGGGTGGGACTTGAAATCCGATATGTTGGCCATGATTTTTCTGATGAAGGTACCGGAAAGCTGGGGCCCCATGATAACAATGGTTGGAGGGTGGAATAAAGATCAAGTTTCCTACACCGAGTATGTCTCCGAGTATGTGGGGAATGAAGTCATGTTTCATAGTAATAGTGAAGCAAACATGGCTGCCTTTGCCTCATAGAGCAGCAGCACCTTCCGCAATACCTCCTCCTCAAGGTACAAGGGAAACAATAGCACTAGAAACAGTGGGAGGGGTACGAAGTGCCGAGGAAACTACTATAACTGTGGCAAGGTTGGACACTGGGCTCGAGAGTGCCGTGCACTCAAGAGAGAGGGAGAAGATGGGGATGAATGGCGAGGGGGAAATAGTGGGAAGGATCTCACGAGCTTGATGGTTGAGTGTGCCTCAAACAAAGGGAGGGCGATACTCAGGCCAGGAGCCTACGGCCTTGACTCGGGCACAAACGAGCACACCACTACGAGAAGAGAGACTTCATCTCTCTTGCTCCATGCAACAAGAACTTCAGAGTCACAAACTGCAAGGTTGAGATAGCTGAGGGGATTGGTGCAAAGCTGGTCACAGTGGGTGTCAACGGTGGAGATTCCGACCTCAAGCGAGAGGGGGTGGTCTACTTGCCCCCCTTTACATCCAACCTGCTCTCCGTCTCTAAGATAGTTGACCATGGCATGACAGTGGTATTCATAGAGAAGGAAGCGGTGATAGTCCCTACCAAGGACATCAACATCTCCTACTCTGCCAAGAAGGTTGTCGTACAAGTTCCTCACGTTGATGGACTCTACAACCAGCAGACCAAAATGACAACCTCAACGGCTGAATCTTTGGTCGAGAGTGATGATGAGGAGAACAACGATGTAGATTCAGATGAGGAAGGACACGTTGGAGCAGCGGAAGCACTAGCATCAAACGATTCGGCAACAAAACCACAAGCAAATGCAACCACTGGTGCTGTTTATCATTACTTGTGCACATCTTCCGAGAAACTGTGGCACAGGCGATTTGGGCACGTGGCTCATTGTACGTTGGAGCTCATGGAAAAGCAGGAGCTAGTGCGTGGGATGGAGCTAGGTGATGAGGCGGAGGGAGCCAAGATCATGTGTGAGCCATGCCTTCAAGGCAAGAAAAAAAAGAAACCCTTCAAGCTTAATGGCATGCGTGCTCTTGCATCCCTTAACCTTGTCTTCTCTGACGTGTGTGGTTCCTTTCACATACCTTCAAATGGAGGCAGCAAATACTTCCTCACATGCATCGATGACAACAGCCACAAAGTCTCAACATGTTTTTTTGAAAAGAGAAGTGAGGTGAGGGAGGATGTGCAGGCTTTTATCGCTATGGTTGAGCGACAGAAAGGAAAGAAGGTGAAGGTATTCAGGACATACAATGGGAGAGAGTACAAATCTTTGAGGGAGTGGCTCAAGTTGGAGGGAACATAACACTAGAAAACTACTCCCTACTCACCTCAAAGCAATGGCGTAGCAGAGAGGATGAACCCGGCCCTCCTGGGCATGACAAGGTGCATGCTCTTTGATGCAAAGTTGTCTCCTAGGTTCTGGGCTGAAGTAGCACGTACGGATATCTACCTTGTGAACCTCATACCTGCAACAGCTCTACAAAGGAGAGGCAAGAAGAACCAGACACATCAGCTGAAGACGCCTCAAGAAGCATGGTCAGGCATGAAGCTGGACGCCTCCCATCTCAAGGTGTTCGTTTGCTCCAGCTTTGCCAAGGTCCAGGCCAGTGTTTGCCCTGGAAATCTCAATGCAAGAGCACAAAAGTGCATTTTCATAGGATACTACACCACCCACAAAGCATATAGACTGTGAGACCAAGGAGCCAAGAAGTTCATCCACAGCAAAGACGTGGAAATCCACGAAAGGTCTGTGAGTAAGGGAGAGCTTCTTGAACTCGAGAACGATCCAAAGCAGGGAGAGTGGTTGAATCTCCTTGAGGAGGGAGACAAAGCACCAGCACAATGGCATGAGCTAGGTGCTGCAACAGGGAGAGGAGCTGATGAAGATAACTTGGAGGAATCAGACTCTGATTCCGACGTATCTGATCATCCTGACCATGAGGATGATTCCTCTTCCATCATCAACGATGAAGTATACCTCCAGCCTCCACATCACTAGCAACAGCCAGCTGGTCCAAGGAGCAGTTCACGCCTCAAAGTACATCGGCAGCATTACAACGCCAATAGGGGTCAATGGACAGGCTTCAACTTCTTGTTCATGGTTAAAGAGGAGCCAACGTTTGTCGCAAAGGCACTCACACAGCCTTACAAAGTGAAGTAGGATGAAGTCATTCGCAGTGAACTCAGCTCCATCGAGGAGATTGGGACATGGGTGCTGGTGGAAAGACCTGTCGGGGCTCACATTGTGGGGACGAAGTGGGTACTAAAAGTAAAAAGGAAATGGAATGAAAAGATAGACAAGTACAAGGCACGGGTGGTAGCAACGGGGTTCTCTCAACGGCNTGGTGCAAAGTACGACTAGACCTTTGTTCCAGTTGTGACGTTTGCCTCCATCTGGTCAATGCTCACTATTGCTACTACGGAGAACATGGAGGTCCACCAGATGGATATTAAGACAGCCTTTCTTTCTGGCAAACTTGACAAGGAGGTGTTGATAGAGGTACCAAAGGGGGTTGATGCTCCCGGAGGGCAAGGTGTGCAGGTTGGTGAAAGCACTCTATGGGCTGAAACAAGAACCAAAACTTTGGTACCAGGAGATGGATACAATCATGGCTGAGGAGTCCTTCATGCACTACGACAATGACCCTAGCATGTATGTGCATGAGAGTGACAAAGGGACCATGTTGGTCACCTTGTACGTTGGTCCTTGTACATGTTGGTTGCCTTGTACGTTGACAAAGTCCCTCATTCTATGATTTTCTTCAACTCAATAGCTAGTCAATCTCAAGGGGCAGCTGAGCAGCAGATTTGAGATGAAGGACATGGGTCCTCTTGACTTCTTCCTTGGAATTACCATCAAGAGTGACAGAGCAGCAGGTACCATCAGCCCGAACAAGACAAAATGCATTGAATCCATCCTCAAACGATTCGACACAGCAAATTGCAAGCCTGCCAGCACACCCATGAGCTATGACTGCAAGCTCTCTTCCTCCATGTCCCCATCCAACAAAGCGGAGAAAACTGACATGCTGGACATCCCATGTTTGTCTGCAGTGGGCAGTCTAATGTATGCCATGGTCGCCACCCAACCAAATATAGCCCATGCTCTTGGGAAGGTGAACCGGTTTGTTGCCAATCATGGTCCACCTCACTGGCAGGCTGTGAAGCGCATCATGCACTACCTTTAGGGGATGCGGCACGTGGGGCTCCAGTTTGGAGGCATTGCTGGATCTGCATCACTCCGTCTCATGTGCTACACCAATGCTGATTGGGGAGAGAGTATCAATGACAGAAAATCTACCTCCGGCTTCATGTGCATGTTGAATGGAGGTGCAGTCAGTTGGGCAAGTCGCAAGCAGGAATGTGTCTCTCTATTAACAGCTGAAGCTGACTACATCTCCATGGCTGAGGTGTGTAAAGAGATGTAGTGGCTACAAATCTTGCTATCGGATATGAAGCCACCACAGGCAATGGTGACAGTTATCAAGATTGAACCCGGTCCTGTCTAGGCACACAAAGCACATTGAGATCCACTACCACTTTGCTCAAGACTTGTTCTACAAGAAGAAAGTGGAGCTCGAGTATGTTGGTAGCTGAACTGGGCTGACATGCCTACGAAGCCACTGGACAAGGATCTCCACCAGCCGAGCAGGCAAGGTATTGGCATGGTCAACACAATTGATAATGAATGATGATGGTCGCTGACGTAAGGTGCAAGGGAGAGATTTATTGAATGTTTTTGCCCCTTGTTTAGTGTTGTAGGATGGATCAGGAATACTCTGCCCCTTGTGGAGGTATGACCTTCGGGTCCGTTGTAGTGTGACTCAACTATGATCTGTCTCGTGTGAAATATGACCTGTGATTACACCAAATGGGTGAGTGGTTACCTTGGCCATTTTGTTGATTTGGCCGAGTGAGAGGTCATAAGTTTGATCCTGGCCCCATGCACATCTTGTTTGCTATGGAAGCTTCCAGGAAAGAAATTCAGTAGCTTCTTGGACGCTACATGGTTGGTCTGTCACCTTGATACTAGGATGCTCATTTGTCAAGCCCACAGTGCGAGTTATGGTTAATCACCCCAAATTTATACACTTGATGATCAGTGTATCATAAAGTGAATTTCTCCACGCAAACAATTTTCACAAAACATCCACATGACTGCATGTTAGAAAAGTTCATATTGACATTTCTTTATTAGAATTAAAGTTCTAATTGGCTTTATGTGATATGTAGCAGTTTCTCTGAACACTCCATGTTCACTAGATTGTTCACTTCCCAATACACTTGTTGATACAGAGTTTCACGGGCAAGGCAATCGGTCATATATGCACAGTGCAAGTCTATTAGTGAGCTCAAGTTGTCACTATAGGCAGGGAAGCAGGGAGGCAGGCAGGAAAGCAGGCATGCATGCATGAAAGCACGCATGTACACAAGTAGGAATGTATTCAAGCACACAGGCAGACATGTCGGAACGCACAAAGCGGCCTCGCCACACCCTCTATACCACCATACCGAGTCAAAAACTTCTTTGACGCCTCTGTCTCCAAGCGCAACACCCCCCTCCTAGGCCACATGAGAAGGTTCTCAGCGTCTATATGGCAGGGAAAATCTACACAGTCCTACTCCGCTTCCCGCCGCCACTGTTAATGTTTCCTCTGCTTAGCTCATACTGTGTCCTCCAGAGCCACCATCAGCCACTGTGTTGACACCTGCCCCAATGAAAGTGGCTGAGGATCCGCAATGACCAAATCCAGTGCAAGCATGTAGCCGGTCATGGTGCCAAGGTGCACAATGTCTGAGCACCCCTCAGGTAGAATGCCTCTCGTCTCCTCTGTCACAATGCCACTCTCTTGCATCACAACAGCCAGCTCCCACACTACTGTGTCATGCACCACCTTTGGGGCCCATTCCATGAGCACTGAAGTGCATGTTGGAATGCGCATGGGTGGCTTGGGAGCCTCTCCAAGCAGACACAAGTCAGGGTTTCCCGAAGGTGTGCAATGGGCAACCCCAGCTGGAACAGGAATGCAAATTGCCATTCCTCTGGAACCATTTACAGTCATTCAGTAACAAACCTGGGGTGTTCCAGCAGCCAATCTCCACTTTACCCCCCCCCCC
>SZWC01009764.1:78908-93147 GCA_023375785.1 Penium margaritaceum
TTGCTCTCCCGGACGATCCCGTCCTCGTCGCGGTCACACCGTCCCCGGCTTCGTCGCCTTCCTGGCGAGCTCCGTCTCCCCACACCGGCTAGCCCTCTCCACATAGACAGTGAGAGTGGGCTGGCCATTGCCAGGAACGCCGGTGCGCTTCACTGTTGCACCAAACACATCAATGTTGAGCACCACTACGTGCGCGACGTTGTCGCAGCAGGCGATGTCTCTCTCTGGTTCATTTCTACTGAGTTCCAGCTCACGGACTTCCTCATGAAGGCTCTCCACCAGCCTGCCTTCGCGTCGAGTATCGCTTCTATTGGTCTTCGGACCCTTCCCCCGCTTGACTGAGCATTCTCTTTCCTGTCTCTATTTCTCCCCGCTCCCGTTACCTGCGTCGTTTGGTCCTTTGCTCGATGACCGCTCGTATGCTGCATCTCTGCTCCTTCCCGTGTTCTGCACTTCTCCCCTCCGTGTGCGCGTCTCTTGCAGGCTCTTCCGCATTGAATGCCCTCCGTCACCAGTGTGGTGTCTCCCACTCCTCTCCGCCCATCCTCCTTCTCGTCCCTTCCGTCTGCCCCGCCCTCCCCCTTCGTCTCTTGTTGGTGTTTCCGCTGTCGTGTACCTCTGGGCGGTGAGGTGCAGGACCTTGATTCTCTCCTCCGGCATTCTCCCCATCCTCGCAGCGCGCTTCGGGCCTACCACTCTCGGCCGCGTGGCGCTCCTGGCTGAGTGTGTCGACTGGGTGCTTCTCGTCGGGTGCTTCTAGATGGGTGCTGCTGGCGGGGTGATTCGGTGGTGTGCTTCTGGGAGGATGCTCCTGGCGGCGGCGCCTCAGGCCGAGTGCTTCTGGTGCCGTTCTTTTGGGCGATTGCTGCGGCCGCGTGCTTCCAGCCGGGCGCTGCGTCCGTCCGCTTCTGGAGGGGTCCTCTGGGCACGGTGTCTCCGCCGGCGTCCATGTTGCCCTCCTCGTTGCAGCGTGTTCCGGCCTGGTCTAGTCCTCCTTTGGGGCTTGTGGTGTGGTGTTCAAGCTTTCTGCTTGGGACATCCACTCTTGCTTGCGCTATCGTGTTAAAGTAGTGAACGTGTCTTGCTGCTTGTGTTAGAGCGCCTAGCCTAGTATTACTCCTTGCTGGCCGGGTTTGTTTTACCTAGGCTCCTCCTGCACTTGTGCCCCTCGCACTATGACTGCTGGGTGCCGGCGCACGTACTCAGACCTGCGCATTAGGTAGGTGGCGCACTCGCGCAAAGGGGAGGGGCCTTTCGCTCCCTCCTTGAAAGGGAGCGAAAGCCCCCCTCTCGCCACTCGCATGGGCATAGAGATGCCCATGCTCAAGCATGTTGCGTCGCGTAACCTGCTCGAGCCTGCTGAAGTCATCTGTGGGCGAGGCCGACCTGGTAGGGGGCGGTCCTCGCCCTCGTTCATTCATTCCTTTGCAAAAAGTTTTACAAACTCTCGCCTCGATCATCTCTCGCGCTAAGTCCCCAACACCTCGACCCTCCCCCTCACAGCTCTTGAGAGCGCTCCCCCTCACAGCTCTTGAGAGCGCTCCCCCTCACAGCTCTCAAGAGCTCATCCCCCCTCAGAGCTCTCGAGAGCTCATCCCCCCTCACAGCCGCGAGGGATAGTTAGTCCCGCGGCTAACTCCTGACTCCATATACCTCCCGCCTCCTCTCTCCTCCACCCTCCCTCCCACGGCCTCTCTCCTCCACCCTCCCTCCCACGGCCTCTCTCTCCACCTCCGCTCGTCCAATTCAACATTACATAAAGTCCATAAAACTAACACCTTATGCAAGGAATGTTTATCTGGGCTCTAGTGACATGAGTGGACGTTGATGATTTCCAAAAATTGCTTGCATATAGGAATACACTTTTTATACACCAACTGTCAAGTGCATGACGAGTTATGGTGATTAACCATAACTCGTGTGTGTACAATATTGTGTGATGTATCTTGTCAGTGTGTTGGTAAAATGTAGCCAATACAAACTAGAAACATCACACAAGTTTCTTCATTTGTTAATTGGTTGTAAACATTGACCACCCTTAATCTATGCATCAACAGGCTATAGATAGCGCCAAACTAGAGCTTTTTCATATACCTAAAGCAACTCCTAGACCCTGTTACAAGTAGAAGAACAAAATTTTCATTGAGTAACTACGTAAGATGGAGCCCAGCACCTCACCTTACAGAAATTGTTTTCTGGTCTGTACCACAAGCGGCAATGAAACTGCCACTGTAAGATCCTCTTGCCACTTGAGCATCAATGTATCCCATATATAGCTAGATGTTCCGTGATAGCACCCAGCAGAAATGTGTTCAATGTAGCGCAAGCTGCAATGATACAAACATGACATAAACCTTGAAAAGGCACAAAGGATGTGGAATTTCAGGAAAAATATGTGAAACATAACTTTAAAAAAATAGATTGAATGACATAATTCAGCACCATTTTTCAGGTTATCCATTCATCAACAAATTTCACTGAGATTCAGATTGAAACATACACAGAAACATCTGTGTACTTGATTTTGTGGTGCTATCTCCAGGAAATGGTGTCATTTGTTTGGTTTTTTCTTCCCTAAAACGATCCTCATCATTTACATTTTTCTCATGCACACATTAGCGAGTGAATGAATTTGGACTTACATGGTGGGCATGCATGGAAGTGTGAAAGAAGGTGGAAATTTGGGTGGGTGTGCAGATGGATGGGTGGGTAGGAGGGAATACCCGAGGATGGTGGGCAGGCAGTGGGAGGGGGAGGTGGGGGGTTGGGAAATCTGCGTGGTGGTAGTTCCAACGTGATTGACCTTCTCTTGTGGTTCACTTATTCCTTTTGGACATATCTGAGACTGAGAGTGATCTTTCTGGTCCCCTCATGCTATGTGAGCATGAATTTGAGACATTCACTTTTTGTAAGGGAATTGCATAATTCTGTGTTAGATTTTGTACATAGACATGGTCTGAACATTTATAGGGCTATTCATGAGCTCTTCAATGCACCAAACCGTGCACGATCTGGCCAAGAGTAGCCCAAGTTACGCTTGTCGGAGCGCAGGTCTTACCCACCACAGAAACGCATAATGCCTCCATGGTGCGCACACGCCGGGGCGCCTTCCTTAACGTGCAAAGTGCCCATGCCAAGGCGCAGATCCCTTTGCACGTAATGGAGGGATCCCCTGAACTGTTTCAACACACCTTGGTCACTTCTGGGTCGTGTTTGATGATGGGGTGTGACAGGGTTTGAAACATGCCCGCAGACCTGCAGTCAGAAGTTTGACAAAGTCCTTGAGTAACAAACTAGACCATGAGTTTTGGACGCCGAGCCAGGATTTGGCCATGTCACTCAGTAACAAAATGTACTACTTACATCTGGAAGATCATTCATTGGAGCTACTCGGCGGTCATCCGTGGTGAAAAACACTAGGTGTGTTTTTGTTACTCGTTCCGGTGCGTTTTTCACCGGCAGTCAAGTCGTGACCGACTCCCAAAGCCGTCGCGCACACCCCAATTTTGGAAGCTCATATCTCCCTCGTTACTGGTCCGATTCCTGTGACACAACTTCCAACGGATTCAGCAACTTGCAAACGTTCAGAGGCAATCATCCATTTGAGTTTGGAGAAATCCTTGTGCCGCTAGATCCAACTGCAAGGATTTTCTTCTCTCTAGTGGCTCACCGGCACCTCACAGCACCACACTTGGGCATGCGGAGGGGCAATTTTTCAACATCCTCCCCCTTGCACCTTCCATGACCGCTGCTCCTGCTTTCTCTCACTTATCTTCCACTGCTACCTCCAGCCCATCATCTGCAGGTTGCGCTTTGGTCAAACAATCCGCAAGCATGTTGTGTGTGCTGCAGTGCTGCAGCACCACTCGCCCGTTGTCAGCCATTTCTTATGCGTAGTGATAACGCACGTCGATGTGCTTCATCCTCCTCTGCTGAGTTAAGATGCTGGTTGGTGAGATGGACCCGGTTTTGTTCTCTTGCACCACCGTAGCCTCCTGCTTTGGCACACCCAGCTTCCCTAGAAAGATACGGAGCCACACCACCGCCTTGCTTCCACGGTGGAGGTGGCAATGCAGTCCTGCTTCCTGTTGCACCACAAGACCACTGCACCAGCAAGGGAGAACACGAAACTGGATGTGGAGTTCCACATGTCCACATCTCCACTAAAATCTGCATCCGTATAGAAGCAGAGACGCAAGGGGTCTGACCGCCCCTTGCTGCCGAACCTCATGCACGCCTCGTGACGCGTCGCCTACAGGCACCAAAGGATGCGCTTATCTACCTACCAGTATAATGGCCCTAGATTGGCCATACATCTACTCCCTTAGCCCACCGCGTAGGCCAGGTCCGGTCAAGTCACCACCATGGCGTACATGAGGCTCCCCACCGCCGATAGGTAGGGCACCCTTGCCATATTCTCCAGTTCTTCTTTTGTTTGTGGTGCCATTCATTTCACAGGTCATAGAGACAGGACTGCCAACCGGTTTGCAGTCCTCCATGCCATACCGCTTCAGCACCTTGGCCACATATTTGGCATGCCCCAGCTCAAGCGTGCGTGCCCTCCGGTTCCGTGTGATGCTCACCCGGAGGTAGAACTTCAGCTCTCCCGTGTCCTACATCTGGAACCTGGTGCTCAGTTGCTCTTTCAGTTGTTGTAGGCTCTGCAGGTCTAAGGAGCACAAGATCAGATCATCCACGTAGAGTGCAACAATCTGATGGAGCTGTTTGTTTCAGTACACGTACATGCTGTGATGTGCCACACAGCGCTTGAAGCCAAGTTGTCCCATGAAGCTGTCTATCTACTAGTTCCAGCATCAGGGCGGATATTTTAGCCCATACAATGAATTTCGCAGCTTGCACACCTTTTCCTCTGGTCCCTCCACTCCCTCCATCACCTTCATGTAAATTTCCTTGTTGATGATGCCATTGAGGAAGGCTGTTTTCATGTTTTCATGTCCATCTGGTTCAGCTCCATATACTTCACAACTGCTACTGCAAGGATTGTGGGGATGCTTGTGAATTTAGTGACGGGCCCAGATGTCTTATCCTTGTGCTCGCCCTTACGCGGTGCGTACCCTTTTTCCACGAGACCCACCTTGTACTTTTGTACCACACCTTCTTTTGTGAACTTGGTGTTGAAGACCCACTTGGAGCCAATGACCTTGGCTTCTCTTTGCCTGTTAACCAGCTCCCACGTGTCATTTTCTGTCATGGGCGCCAACTCTAACTTGATGGTGACATCCCATTGCTCCCCCTTGGGCTGCGCAAGCACCTCTTGCATGGTCATCGGCTCTTTTGATGCAGCCGGCATGCACCATGTCATGCCAATCCATCGACCTGTACCTATGTCAAAGCTCTTCCCCACTCTCCGCAGCCTCCCGCTACAGCGCAGAAGCTTTGGTGGCACCTCATTTCTCTACAGTGGTCCTTCGGACTCCACTTGCTCTGGCAAAACATTGACCAGACGGCTCCCTGAGGATCTCTCATGCTTCAACAAGGAAACATCCAGACAGGCAGCGTGTCCGGAGGATTTTCCTTTGACGCCCGGCGCAAACTCTGTCGGGAGTACTTGCTTTGGTAGTCAGAGTGCCTCCTCTGATGGATCTTTCCGACAGATTTCCAACCCAACTGCATTGTCGTCAGAGTCCTCTGCATCGGCTGCTACCTCTGCTGCACTGTTATGCTCCGATGCCGCATCCTCAACCTCCACGTCTGTTGGCTCTTCATTGTAGTCACTGATCTGATACTACTCCCCCTCTTTTGGAGATTTCACGACGCTCATGTCGTTGCCGCTGTTGTTGAAGATCTACTGCTTGTTGCACTCGATGTGACAGCTGAGGACGATCTCTTGCGTGTGCGGGTCCCAGAGTTCATACACATTTTTCATGCTCTCATAGTCAAGGAACAAGCACGACTTTGGCTGTGGTTATAGCTTGCTATCACGTCGCTGTGCCGCAAGTACCATCACATGCACCGTGTACCAAAACACCTTCAGGTGCACCACGTTTGGCTTGCACCCGCTCCAAACCTCTTGCGGCATCTTCCAGCTGCCCTTACCTTTCAGCACTGTTTTTGGGGTGAGATTGATGGTGTCGCTCGCTATATGCTCAGCCTCCACCCAGAATCCTTGCGGTAAGCCCGCATCCACAAGCATGGTCCGTACCATGTTTACCAATGTCTGGTTTGCACTCTCTGTCATTCTATCTGACTGTGGCGAGTACCTCGTAGTGGGTTCCCACTTGGTGCACTACTGCTTCGTCCACCCACTACAGCCCACATACTCTACTGTTATCGTTGCATAGTGCTTTTACCTTCCAGCCAGTGTGCCTCTCCACGGCTGCGACCTACTCCTTCAGCTGGTCTAAAACCTCACCTTTTTGCTTCATAAAGTACACAAAGAGCTTTCTGTTGTAATCATTCATGAAGGTGACAAAGTATCTCAAGCCGTTGTTTGATGGTGTTTTTAATGGTCCGCACACGTCGTTGTGCACCACCTCCAGCAGGTCTTGTGTGCCAAATGCATTCTTGTTGAACGGTTTGTGTCGTGCCTTGCCCAAAGTGTAAGGCTCACACCTTTGTGCATTTTTGCATCTTGTATTGTGTGTACTACATGGTTGATGATGAGGCCACACACCATTTTGTGCTTTGCCATCTCCTTAGCAGTTGCGGGAGCCGAATGCCCCAATTGTCGGTGCTAGAGCTTCAGATCATTGCCTCCTCTCTTGTCCTTGTTGATGATGTACTCTTGCAAGTATACTATGTCCAATGCCATGGGGATCACCTTGATCTCCATGATGTAGAGACCGCCCTTGCGCTTTGCCTCTAGTACAACCTTGCCACAACCGGCACTGTGCACTATTGCACCTTTTGTACAGAAGAGCACCTCATACCCTATATCAGTCAAGCGACTGACACTCAAAATTTCAGCCAGGCCGGGACGTGTTGCACATCATGAATCACGTACAGCAACTTCTAGCTGCCCACCACGACTTCCACCTCCACATAGCCTTGGCCGGGCGCCGGCTTGACCTTGTGGTTTGCGACCACCATTGACTTGGCGGACTTCACATGGGTGAGGAACCTCACCTTCTCGGCCTTGGTATGCTCCTCGGTCCCAGAATCTAGGCACCACTTTTTGGCATTCTTGAGGAAGTGATTCTTGCTGGTGTTGATGAGCGACTTACCTTTGGTGTTCATGCTGCCGGCCTTTGCATTCTCTGGGAACTCATGGACCAAGTGGCCCTCCTTGTCGCAATTGCAGCATGCACCTTTTTGGGTGCTCCTCTTGCTGCCACTCTTCCTGCAGCTTCCTCTGTTCTTCCTCTGCCACCACGTGTTTTGGTGACAAGGGCCGTTGAGGAAGATGAGGGATCCAAGCAGCTCTTTGATTGCACCTTGTTGTGGATGTACTCTGCAACCACGCCATAGGTGAGCTTGTCCTCCTGCCATCCTCTAAGGACAGTAATGAGTAGACCCCAACAGTTCATGTCAATCATCCACCCCACATCATTGCATTATGAGGCAAGCGACTTGATCTGCTGCATGGCAGAGATGACATCATCCCTCTCCTCGGTTCTCACCATGAGGAGCCACTTCAACGTGATGATAGCTCAGAGTTCTTGCCAAGCTTTGGCTTCCAGCTTGGAGCCCTGGAAGTAGCCCCACTACGACTCACCTGTCCTAGACACCAGGAGCATGATCACCTTCGTGTTCTTCTTTTTTTAAGGCGTGCTTCTCCTGATTTGCAGCTGTCCCATTGCCGAGTACTTTCATTCCCAACATGACTCCCATCAGCTCCTTTTTTGTGAGGTAAAGTTCAAACTTCCCCCTCCATAGTCCAAAGCCTGGGCAGCCCACATTCTTCTCGATTGGCTACATATCCTTCTATGCCATTTGTGCAGCTTCTACTCCTACACATTCTCAGACTTCACGACGATGTCATCCAAGATGACAATCCCGTGTACTACAGAAGACGTGAATATCTTGGAGAGGGTCAATGTGGGCCCATAACCATTTGTTGGAAAATCTATGTGGTGGTAGTTCCAATGTGATTGACCTTATCTTGTGGTTCACTTCTTCCTTTTGGGTAAATCTGAGTCTGATCGTGAGCTCTCTTGTTGCCTCACGCTATGTGAGGAGGAATACATGTAAAGTCAGTTTTGCAAAGAGAATTGCGCCATGTTGTGTTAGTTTTTGTACATGGACATGACCTAAACATTTATAAAGCTAGGAATAAGCTCTCAAACGTATGAAAGCATGCACAATTCACCCAAGCCTAGCCCAAGTTACACATGCCAGAGCGTAGGTCTCATCCACCACAGAAATGCCTAATGTCTCCATGGTGCACACACGTTGTGGCTCCTTTGTTCACATATGAAGCACCCATGCGCAGATCCCTCTGCATGTGATGGAGGGATCCGCTGCATTGTTTTGATGCACCTCGATCACTTTTGGGTTGTGTTTGATGATGGGGTGTGTCAGGGTTTGAAACCTTTCCACGGACCTTCAGTCAGAATTTTGACAAAGTCTCTGAGTAACAAACTTGACTTTTGAGTTTCGGACGCCGAGCCAGGATTTTGGCTAAGTCCTTCAATAACAAAATGTACTAGTAGCATCCGGCGCATGATTTGCCAGAGCGACTCGGCGGTCCTCCGGTGCAAAAAAAACTTTGTATTTTTGCTCCTTGTTCTTGTGGATGTTTCACTAGCAGTCAAGTCGTGGCCAACTCCCAGAGCTGCCACGCACACCCCAACTTTGGAAGCTCATGTTCCCCTTGCTACATGTCCGATTGCAGAGAAACAGATTCCAACCGGATTCAGTGACTCTCCAAACTTCAGGGGCAATCCTTTGTTGTGCGTTTGGAGAAGTAATCAAGCCATTAGATCAAATTATGCGAATCTTCATCTCTCTAACGGCTCGTCGGCGCCTCCCGGCGCCGTACTTGGGCATGTGGAGGGGCAATGTTTCAACAAGGGGGGAGTGGGAGGGGGGGAGGGGGGGCAGGCAGAGGCAGTATGGACGCGTGGAAGGGCTGGCTGGCAGCCTGGTGGGTGGGCAGGAGGGTGCTTTTTTTTCTGTCTAAACATCAATGGAGTTGCAGATGTTTCTCTTGATTCTTGGATTTCTGGTTACTCCGTGGTTCCAGCTCTAGCATCAGGATCCCATCTTTGCAATCGTAAATCCCTAGCCATTATTGGGTAAGGAGGAGGGGAGAAATTTGTTGATGTGCATATTCTTAACTATGGCTGATTTAGGCTCAGCTTGGAGCATGATATTGGCCAATTTGTTCCAAATCACATGTCTGGCTAATGACGTGGTTTTGTGCACCCTTTACCGTGTCATTTGTGGAAAAATTAGCCACAATCATGTGATTTCATGACACCTTGCAGCCATTTTCATTTTCTTTGCATTTTCTTGAAATCCAGCATGACATGAGAAACCTGCATGCCACCTTGTCTTATTACCCTTCCAATATGGGCTGCAAAAACCATGAAGAATCTCGTGGGTTCCTGCATGCCATGCACACTTCCTTAAGAACTGTGCTACAACATGTGGTCTAGCATGTCAGCTGTACACACTGCTTCCGAGGGCAATATGGCACATGTTGTTCTTGTGTGAGATTGCTAGATTTTAGAAGAGTGGTATGAAACCTTCTGGATCTGAACATTAAAGACTTGCATACTTTCGACAAGTCCACATGTTTCAGAACCTTTGTTTTCTGCTTTTTTAGATGGTCCATGAACAATCTTTCAACACCAGAGCAGGCACATCAGCTAACTGATTATGTTGTACCACTGCCAATCTCAAAAACATTTGTTGAGATCATGTAGGATTTCAAACCAGTGGAACTTAAAAAAAAATAACAATGCCCAACTGAGTAATAAAGTTGAGGATTTTCTGAAACCAGTAAATGATAAAGGTATGAGGAAGTGCTTGTTGGGCTTTAAAAAACAGAGTGAAAATGTTTGTTTCTGAGTGCAATTTCCATTATGTGGTTTCAGGGTTGTTGGCTTTTGTACCAGACCTGGGTTAGTGCAATTCATGATTCATGATGTAGAAGCCACTCCCCTGCTCAGTCACTTGTGAAATTACACCACTCCCTTGTGGATGGATAACCATGTTGTAAGACTTCCATGCTACTTTGTCACACTCTCTGATTACCCTATTCAGACACCAATGCCAATGATGGCACTGGATTAGATCCTGGGACAGCCCTGTCCACCATGTCAGAAAAAAATGGCGGTAGTGGATACAACGCAGTTGGAGAAACTCTTGAGTGCCCTGTTGGTGATGTGGAAATTTTGCAGCAAAGTGAAGGTCAACGATGATACCCGTGCAAACTGCAACCACTGGCCACAGAAATAGTAAAAAATGTAAGTATGCACCAGAAAAATGTTGAAATATATGGAGAACATGAACCTCATGACCTAAAAGAAACTGGAGGAGAAGTTTGCGGCTCAGATGCTGAAGCAGGCAGCTGTCAAGGAGGTGTCTGATGCAGGGAAAGCCAAGAAGCTATTAGTGTCAAACTGGAGAGCACCATTATCATCCATAGAGTAGCTTCCTTCAGGGTGTGATTTTACAAGTGGTTATTCAAGAGATGAATCAGGAAGCACGTGATTGTTAAGAACATGAGCTTCTTCTCCATCGAGTTCTTCTGGCGTCATCCTGATCAAGGATTTAGAAGTTGTTCTTGAGCTGCACATCAGATACGATGTGCACCCTTAGTAGGGGCAGGGTAGACCTGTAAGCGGGCAGCCTGGTGGGTAAGTTGGCGGGTAGAAGAGAGGAAAAACAGGAAGGCAAGAAGGCAGGCAGGTCAGCAGATCGGAGAGCGGGCGGGTGGGCTGGCCAGCAAGTGGGCTAGCAGGCGGCTGGTTGAGCGCACCAGTAGGTCAGCTAGCATGAGAATTGGTAGGCATGTTGCAGTTAAAAGAACCTTAGAACTGGGAATTTTTTGTTCCTGTTTTTTGTGATCAGGGTCACCTCTAATGGGTAACCTAGAACACTGGTTTATTGCAAGGCTACCATGGAAAAGCATGCCCATTGCCTTTTTGGCATGTATGAAGGATCACAGTTCCCTCTATTGTTAAACAAAGAAGAGATATTCTCTTCATTTTTCCTTTTTCCTCTGGCCTGGCTGCCATGTCTTTAACCTTCCTATTCCAACATCTGCACATCATGTTCTGCCTCTCATAAACCCCACAACCTGATTCATGATGAAGTCGGAATAAAGTCTGCACCAAAACTCTAGTTTGCGCATGCACAATTGGACAAAGACTGGAGCTTCCGCTGGAAGCATTAGGACCATCATCATCAGTGGAGTGGTGATTTCAACAATTGGGAAGTGACAAGCCACCTTGTTCAGATAATAGAAATTCAAGGCCAAGAATTGCTTCTGTGATGTATGCAAATACTTCAGGATTTTGGGGGAAAAGGTGGCTGGCTAGATATCATCTACTCCCATTATTTAAGACAGGATATGCAGTCTCCCTAGCTTATTTTTTAAATCATTTCTAATTCTGTTTGAGTGAGATGAATTCTGAAGAGGTTTGGAGGTCATGTTGTGCCTGGGTATGGCAACAACACCTACACTGTGAACAAGGAATATGGCCAATGTTATCGTCCAAGGAGTCAGAGACCGGTCTTCAAGGCCCACAGATTTCTGGAGAACCTTCATGAGAATCAAATGCATGAGGTCTATGATATTATTGCCGAATAAGTGAAAAAGGAGGAAGTTCCCTCCCATGATAAAGTGGCTGTTGCTCATCCTTCAAGTCTAGGAGGATGGAATGTGTAACTTACACCTCTATCTATCAAAATCAACCGGTCCTGTCCAGGGGAATTTTTATGAACCTGATCAAATCCCTAAGGTCTCTTCAGGTTTCTATCAATGTTTGATGTAAACTGGGGCAGCCCTCAGGGAGGTGATAAGGCCCACAAAGAGCCGCCTAGGCAGGACCAACTGTTTGTGAGAGGAAGTTGCAGGTTGCACAGAAAGAATGTTTAGAGGAAAACTTAGGAACTCAGAGAATTAAAGTTTCCAATTCTACTCCTCATTGAGAAAGTTCATCATCACAGCTTTCTAAAAAGATCTTTTATGCCTCATTTAGCCAAGGGAGCACTGAGTTACACTCGGTCAAAGTTGAAACTCTAGCACACTCCTGGCATGATGAGTAGCAGTCACATTGTCATGCGTTAGAATTATCTCTCCCACGGCCTGCACGGCCAATAGTCCTCAAATGATCCTTCCTTGAAGTCTCATCAAGGACCTCCATTTGTCTTCTCTCCTTGAAGGCCGCTCTCAGCCGTCCTGGTCAATAATTCTGGCAGCCACTTGAACCCGGACCATGATCTCCAAACTTTGGAAAACAACATCTCACACAAACAGTCTCCGAATTGAGTTCTGTAAAGTGTGTTGGAATCTGTGAAGTATCCTCTATGCATCTGTGCTTTAAAGTTGTTTTCATGGAGCAACCTATTTTTTTCAAATTCTGGAAACCTCATATCCATCATTCTCCCACTTTGCAAGAATACAAATCGCACTAGTCTGCACTGTCCCCTTAGCTCCTGAAAGTGGTGTGCTACCAGCGGCTTGGTCAAGAAGTCTGCCAACATCATTCTTGAAGAGAAGAACTTGATTTTCACCACCTGTTTTGCCACAAGCTCACGGATGAAGTGGCACCGCAGGTCGATGTGCTTGGTGCGGGCGTGAAACTCTGCGTCCATGGTCAGAGTAATGGCGCTCATGTCGTCACAGTAGATGGTGGTCACTGCATTCTGCTGCTGTCCATGGATTGCCTGTAGCTCACGCAGCCACACGGCTTCCTATGCTGCTTCAATCTGGGCGATTTACTCTGCTTTGGTAGAGGAGAGGACAACACACTTTTGATTGTTGCTCCTCCCCCAAGCACAAACACGAACCCACTGGTCGACCTCCTTCTTTCAAGGTCACCTCCACAATCTCCATCACTGTAGCCAATGAGGATGGGGCTGTTTTTTCCACTGAATGTGAGGCAAAGGTTGCTGGTGCTGTCCAGGTAGGGCAGCATGCTCTTCACCGCATCCTAAAGCGGCACGCCTAGATTCTCACAAAACTTGCTGAGCACTCGCATCGTGTGGCTGATGTTGAGGCGCATACCGACCGCTACGCACATGAGGCTCCCAGCTGCTGCTTGGTATGGCACTGCTTCAATACGGCTGCTCTCTTGCATGCTGTGGGGAGTCTGCGTAATGCTCAGCTTGGCTCCCTCTCCCAGTGGTGTTGCGGCCTTGCGCGCTCCTGCCATGTTGAAGCGCTTGATGATGTCGCACACGTACGTCCTCTATGACAACTCCAAGGTCTGCTGTTGCCGGTCACACTTGACCTAAAGGCCAAGGTAGTAGCTCAGCTCTCCCATGTCTTTCATGTCGAACCCGGCAGCAATGGACTGCTTCACATCATCCAAAAGAGGCTTGGAGTCAGAGGCAATAAGCAGAAAATCAATGTAGAGCAAGATGACAACCTGACTTGCCTCTTGCGTGCACCCATAGACTGCATGGTCAGCTTCAGCTGCTTATCCATCTTGTGGTACCATGCTCGCAGTGCTTGCTTCAGGCTGTAGAGAGCCTTCACAAGCTTGCAAACCAAATCCTCCTTCCCTTCCACAACATACCCCTCCGGCTGCTCCATGCACACATCCTCCTCAAGGACAGCATTCAGAAACACACACATCACATCCATTTGGTGTACCTCCTAGTCCATAGCGGAAGCAAGAGCAAGGATCGCTTGGATGGACGGAAACTTGGTGACAGGTACAAATGTCTCATTGTAATCCACATCCTCAGACTGTGCAGACCCCTTTGCAACCAGCCGTTCTTTGTATCTGAGCACCATACCATCGACACCACGCTTGCGTCTAAATATCCACCGGCACCCGAATACCCGGCTGCCACATGGAGCTTCTTTGAGGGTCCATGTTCCGTTCTTCATGAGTGTACCATACTCCTCGGCGGCACGCCAATCTTCCATCACAGTGCTGTGCATGGCTTCATTGAATGTGGCTGGAACATTGGTGATGGTGAGGAAGAGGAGCTTGAGGTCGGAGGACTCCGTTGGTGGTTGATCGAAGCATAGGCTCAGCCGATCCCCTTGTTGCGTCTGCTTCTTGGCGAGCCTCTTGGACCGCTGCAGCTGCTCCCCACTGTCCTTTGTACCTTTTTTGAGGTGTACAGACCTCCGTGGCAGCTGCTGTGAATT